>QVNW01001079.1:0-75009 GCA_014825475.1 Pseudomyrmex flavicornis
GCATATCGATATATATCGCAAATCGATATATATCGCATATCGATATATATCGCAAATCGATATATATCGCATATCGATATATCGATCTTCTTTTTGTTTCTAATTGATTCCAGCAAAGTGTTAAAATTTGATTAACCAAAATGTAATATCGGATATGTCCAATGGATCATATGTAGATGATCCATTCGACAGAATATATCCTCAATATACATGAACTTCAGCCACGCATTCTTCCTTATGCAATACACCTTAACTGGAAATCATCACTTTCACTCCTTTATATCTTCGAAACCGCGTGCCTATGCTCATCTTGAAATTTTACCGAGATTAATATTTCATCTAATAGTACTATTTGCCTCGAAAAAAAGTTTGAAATTCGAGGTCCAAAAAATGGGCGAAATTTGCCATCACTCTTTCTATATTATTTCTCTGCATATTTGTTTACTTATATATTATTTAGAATAAAAATATTCTTCTTGAGAGCGCGAGAAACAAACCATGTAAGATGGCGGAACACAGTCTGCGTCCCATCGATTGATATGTTTCGCTTTCGCATAATTATATTTCATCTAATTAGTATTCTTCGTGCAATATTTCAATATGAAGTACATCCGCGCGATGATGTTGAATAAAAGAGCTGTCAGATGATTCGCGGCGCGCCCTGCATTTGTTTTTTTTTTATATTACAAATATATATATATATATATATGTACACATATATACGGATGTATATATATACAGACACTGTAAAAAAAAAAAAAAACACGCTTGCCAGATGCAAGTTACCGGTTGCTCGGCGATCATAAGTACCTATTAAAGGGACAGCGTCCGAAGTCGTCGGCATGCTTTCTGCCACGAGGTTCAGGAAAACTGTCAGCGACAGCAGAATGGTCACTCCTGCGGACGGACAGGTCGAAAAAAGATTACACATCAACGTGTTGCGTGTCCCGCAAAACGCGTACGGGCTATATAACGTGTCTATAATCTGTTTCTTTTTTGTTTCTTTTTTTTTTGTTTTGTTTTTGTTTTTGGATTTAAGACACCCAGAGAGCGGACTTAAAAAATAGTCCAACACACGCGAGCGAATAAAATTGAGATACAAAGTCGCTCGGAGTGTTTTCTCGAATGATTTCTCCGGGTGAAATAAGTGTGCGAATCGGAATCACACACGAACTCGCCGAATTGAAATCACAAGTCCAAAGATTGAGATTATCGGAGTTTCATGTGGTGATCGGAACTTCGAAATTCCGATATATTCTCTCACGATCAAATCTGCCGATTTTGACGAGCCCCAATTCCAAATTTCGAGACGCGATCTCGCGCGGATCGCGGAACGTGTAAAAAACTAAAACACTATGGACGATTCGAGATCTAAGAACATCGACAGCGAATGTGAACTCGACACACTCTTTGCAATACCTCTAATGTCATGCGAGAAATTGTTGCTTACCACTTTTCCCGATGAGCGTTCATTCGTTGCGACAATATCGTCGATATTATTCGACGTAATATATACATATACACACACACACACACACACATTTCTACGAGCTACCATATTTACAAAAACATCACGATGACGGAAGAACGTCGAACAATCTACTGCGTGCGAGCGAATGATTTATGGGCGATGAGAATTACCCGCCTAGGCGACGACGATGATATTAATGACAACGATGAGAGAGAAAACGATCCGATGGAATCCTCGTCATGGTCGCGCGCAAGCCCCGCATATTCGGGAAAACGCACACGTAGGTACGTTTGAACTCTCGCTTGATCGGGTGTGGACAACCGCGAATAATCGAGTGTTAAATCTCATCATCATATAAAATCCACTTGTCCCCGATGAGGTTCTCAAGGGTGGGATTAGCTGGCAAAGTTCGGAACGTGTAACAGACACTGTGTGCGGCTCAGCGCGAGAGTAGGGGGGAGGAAGAAGGGAAAGGAGTGGAGCAGCCGCAGCATTAGACCGACTTTGGCGAACCTGTACTAAGTCGCCCGGGCAACTCCATTACCGCGTCGCAGCCTTCGAAGTGACCGACAAAATTCGATTATCTTAACGCTCGCCCCGGAATCGGAAACTTGCGCTATTGGTAACCTCCCTCCCTCCCTCCCATCCTCTTTCGTCCGCCGGATGAGACGGACGGTTGTTCGACCGCAACCGATCGAAATTGCCGCGCGAATTTGCGAATTGTCATTCGAATCTATACCACATCCAGGGAATGAAACACCTCTGATAGAGTTCAGGTGTCGCGCGCGCGCGCGCGACATCTCTATGTGCGATTGAAGGGAGGTCGTTTAATACTCTCTGTGCGGGAGGAAGTTGTAAGCAAGAACGCGCGCGAAAGCGCCGGTAAATGTAGCGTGTTGTCAGCGGCACCTTGTGCGCGAGCGCGATTATTAATCGCATATTGCTCATCTCTCGCAGTTACATACTCGCGGAATAATAAGACGCGGAGGGACGCGCGGGAAATCGTGCTTAATTTTCCGTGGGTAAAGCCAACAAGCCGTGGCGTCGCGAATTTACACTCGCCAAGTTTGGAAGAAAGCATTACGACGTGGAAGCGCGCGAGAAGGGACTTGACAATGAGTCATTAAGGTTGATGTATGTATATGTTGGTTAAGTTGCCTGAAACTCTCTCCGCACCGGAGAGCGCGGAGCAGAGCGGACTCTCTCGTTCTGTTCGCTCGCCGAACAAATTGTCGTTGCCGTTAAATTGCCGCCCTGCTGAATCAAAAAGTACGAGAAGACCCGCCGTCGTTCGTCTCGATGCTTTCGAGAAACGGATATATCTCGTGTCGCGACAATCGACGCGAGACGAGATTCATTAGCGCGCTCGTGTGGGTACACACCTCGAGCAAAATTGCCGGGCAAATATAAATTTGTGTCGAACTTAATTACGCGCGTCAACACGCGCGAATGTGATCGATCTTTGGCTTGGCGAAGAAGCAATTTCTCTCGGAATAATGGAAAAGAAACACACACGATGAAGTGAAACGTTTCTTTAATTAATCTACTGTAATTGATTGTTTTTTTTTCTTTTGGTCAAAATAACGGTCTTTAAATTTGCTTGAAGCTTGTGCGCTGAAACGTGATCGTGTGCACAGATCGCGTGTGAGTGTCGCGCAGTATTTCGATGAGAGATCGACAGGCGTGACCACGACAAGGTGCGTTCGCGGTGGGTGGCAAACCGCCAATAACATCGGGGATTGCGGGGGAAGATGCGGAGCACCTGAAGAAGGCTGACCAATTAGTTCCTTGCTATTAGATCCAAGTTGCGCGCTGGAATATCTGGGATCGATATACACTTCTTTTTTTTTCTTTTTTTTTTTTTTTGGTCAAATCGCGCGTTTTCAAGATATCGTCCAGAAACAGTTTTCTCTTGTTTTCTTTCTTATTTACACTCGAGTCTTACTTACTTCTCACAAACGGACGTCGCGTTGGAAATGAAAGCGGTGCGGCCACCCACGCCACGTCTTTTGTCATGATAATATGACAAAAACGCAAGCGAACCGGGCGAAGCGAACCGTAGCTGGGCGCGCACGTATTTTCCACGTATTTATTCGGCTTAATGAAATACGCGGCCGCAATGTACCTCTCTTTCGGAATTTATGGCGGCTTGATGTTATGTAAATTTAGTTCGCGCGCATTTTTAAACACAATCGAGCGTAGTTTGTCGCGTGACATTGTTGTCGGAAGGATTTTAGGCGGATGCTGTAGGCGGAAAACAGCCGCGCGTAATTTCCGTCGACGTCTGACACAATTCGAAAATCAAATACACGTTTATTTTTTTTTCCGACTACAAATATAGAAAGGTATATATATATTTAAAAAAGGTAACGCATCAAAACATTGTTTTCTCTTAAAAAGTCGATACATTTATATTGATGCAACTGATAAAAAAACTTGATTACCAAAAAAAAGATCGGAAACATTTAAAATTTTTTACATTAATTATCGAAATTATGAATTTTACATGGAATATTTTATGTACCTAACACGTTGAAGTGTTTGTACAATTCTAGTTAAAAACCGTCAAGAGAGTGGACATTTCGTCGATTATCCGAGGGAAGATTATTAATTTTATACACAATTTATTAGTATGTAAAATGTAACTGTTGAAGTGTTCGCGAATTAATTACGTGAAAGTTTGCAAACACATTTTGTCAAATATCGAAATGATTAATCGAACATTCTCTTTGTGCGGTATAAACTGGTAAAAAGCGTTGTAATTTCTAATTTCAGAGAATCGCAATCATTTCAACGATTAAATCGTTCGTGTTAAAAAAAAAAAAAATCGAACTTTCAATTTTTGTTTTTTTTACCAGACGTTTTTGACGATCGTACAAATAACTGGATATAACATTCTTGGATATATTTGGTTGTACAAGTGTCGTACAAAGAGAAAGAGAAAAAAACATCGCAAAGCCTCCGGTTCTTACTGGCGTTTGAAAATTCTCACTGACTACAAGGTGTATCGACGTTTTCGAGATAAATGTTCGACGTGACCCGCCGAAAGTTTCGAAGTGTCTGATCCTCGCGTGTGATCGTTGCGAAGGAAAGTTTCGTCAGACGTTAGACACGCGGAAGAGATACCGATGGGCTTTGTCAATGATTAATTACAAAATTGGAGGAGATAGATGTCCGGAAACGAGAAAACGTGGTGGTTTGGGAGTTAACAAGAAACGGCACTTTTTGATAAATCGAATTTTCACACAGTGAACATTTTCAAAACTGTGCGGAATTTTGCCGAGCGTATCGATCGATCGCTCGTGAGTATCATCATCACGTGGGAACGAAGATGTACGGAAAAAATATGTGCGGATTTAATTAAGTGTATTTTGCACAATGCTTTTTTCATTCGCCGGCGTTTTCTTAGAGCGTTACTTAGAACGTTGTTTGAAGAATACCACAAGTTACGTAAAAAAACCAGTGACCTTATCGACATTGTTGATTAAAAAAAATCTCTTTTCGAGACCGAAGAAAAGATGCCAAAATTCCATTTCGTCCACCGAAACGCAGTAACAAGAGAACAAGGTTCTTGCGTGTTAAGTGGTGGCTGTATCTTGTATCCGGGAGGTTTGTGAAACACACACTCACAAAGGAAACGTCAAAGAAACGCCAACGACGTGAAAAACAACAATGGCGGGAGAGAAAGAGTCGGCGAAGACAAAAGGAAATTCGAAGACGGGACAGAAACAATGGGACAGAAGTGGGGAAATGAGGTAAAGTGCAGCGAAAAGATAGCCGGCGCGAGATGTCTTTCGGTCGTGGTTTCTATCGTAAAAATCTGTCAGTAGATTTTGCTTCTCCTGTTGCCGGTCGTCGGGCACTCGAGAGATTTTGCAACCTAACCGGGATTGTGATCCGCACACCGGTTTCGCAAAACCGGTTGATAGACGCGGGACCAAAATTGAGCAGATTTTCCATCTAAACTTTTGCAACTGGGTCGCGAACTAGATCGATGCCTCATCGCCTCTTTCGAGTGGCGCGATATTGCCCGCCATGTTGCATGAATTTTCACACACCGGATGTGTGTTGTAACGTTTCGGCAACATTTTCAGCGAAGCACCTCTCAAGTCCGAAAGGGAATTAGCAGTTTATTACAGTGCGGATAGGATTAATAAATTGAAGAGAGAGTTAATGAACGCGTTATAGAGAGGGAACGGAGGGCAGATTTCGAGCCGGGATTTTTGCGCCGAAAATTCAGGCGAATTATTTTGACAAAGAGGCACAAACCTAAAAAAAAAAAAAAACGCTAACGCACTTGTTAAGCATGACGCCGTTGCGTAAATAAATAAAAGTGAGCGGGGGTTAATTATGATAATTTTCAAGGCGCGCTCGTGGCTTAACGACTCCCGGAGCGCATCGTTTGAACAAATTAGGCTCTTGGGATGTTAAGCATCGCGAAAACCTATCTCGAATCGTATGAGGAAGTTTGAGAAAATCTATATACGTTCCTCGTGGGAGTGCGCAAAGTAGAGGGTTGAATGGGCGGAGTCTATAGAAATGGTTCATGGAAAAAGGGAACGGGCACTTTTTACAACGGGGACTCGGCACTTCACAATGAAATGTAATAAAATTTCGCGTATCGAATTCTCACCGAGAATTTTCCAATAGAGAACGCGCGATTGTTCAAAATAAAGAACAATGCGCGGCAATTATGTACAAAAGCGCCGATTCGGCCGCGTTTGCTTCGCCAACTTATTCGAAACGTAAAAATTTTCGAGAAAATTGGAATTTCCGCGTGAAAGTTTGCATAAAACGGTATTTAGTTTTCATAGACGGGGAAAATGTACGTCATATCGCGCGCGCGCGCGCGCGCGGACGAGGCAATTTCCTAAAATGTCGGAACGCGGCACACGCTTGAAATCGACGCTGCCGCGGAGCACGAGCGCCGTATCAAAAGTTAGAAATGCCGTTTAGCGTCGAAGAAGTTATACGTTCCGCCCTAATCACACCGTCGCCGGAAATTGCGTCGTGGTGCGCACGTGAAGGTTAATCCCCCGCGAGGATTAACGGTGTAGCGATTGCGTGGCGCGCAAAAGTTATCTGCGTTTTCTTTTTTTTCGCTCGCGATTTCTCATTCGCTCCTCGGCGACGCAACGCGCCTGGAGGAAAAGTTTCGCGGAAAGAAAGCACGTTGCTAGAATCCTTAATGAGGCGGCGCTATCGGATTCACCTAGATAAAGTTACCGGTGTATAAAGTAACCCCGAAGTTGGAATTCTTTCCTTGTTTTCACTCGGTGCGAATCTTTTTACGAGCCATTATTAAATATACGGGAAAAAATTCGAACCTCTCTTTTTTTTACACGAACGAAGATTGAGACTGCAACGCGCACTTCGTTTAATTCTCATTAGCAAGACTCGCGTGGAAAAAAAAAACCGCGCGTTCTGAAACATTTAAATTTAAGAGACGAAGAATATTAGAAGTGACTTCTCTCCGCACGGCAAAAGCGTTCGAAGTTTTATTTTATCGAACAAAATTTACGGGCAATTTACGTTTTCGAATAAGTTGTCGATAAGTGAATTTCGACTTTAGGGTGACGTTTAAATCAAGAGGAATTATGTTAATGTTTAGGAAGTGCTAAGGACGAAGCAACGTCTGCACAATGTGAACAACATCCGTGAACTACCTATGAACTATGACACGTAGTAACGAGGCACCGTGCTATATAAGCCGTGTTCCAATGCCACTGCAACTTGCCATATAGTCGACAACGTCAAGCGCAAATTGCACTGGAAGCTCGCCGCTCTCATTATGGCAGTTATCTAACGTGATTAATACGTCGGAGATGTGTCAAGGATAACGACCGAATACATTGAAAATGAGAGAGAGAGAGAGAGACGAGCAAGTTGAAAAATGTTTCGGAGTAAAAGTCGCTCGACTCTCTCAGATACGGAAAATGTGCGTGCAAAAACACGCAAACCATATTCATTCACGCACGCCTGCAGGTTTTTGTCTTTACAAGGTGTATTTCGATAGCAGTTTGTTTTCTATTCTACCAATCGATGGGATATGTTCCCATCGATGCTTTTCCTTGCTTTTCCTGTCAAAGCTGAAAACTTACGGAACGTTGAATAATAAAGTTTTTGACACGACAACGCAACGCTCACTGCGATAGGTCTCGTTTCGTCGATAGTTTTTTTTTGTTTTTTTGTTTTTTTTTAATACGTCGAACTCACATATGTGCGTGAGAAATATCAACAAATATTCTCTCCACAGTACGGATCTGTCCCGGAGAGAGAGTGTAACTTCGATTTTAGTTTGCAACAGTAGTTTCTATAATATTGCAAATTTATTGATGCGTGTAGATTTTTTTTTTTTGTGAGTTGTCTGCCACCGAATATAAATTTTCTACGAGATAGAGGGATCATCTTTAATGCATTATATTTCGAATATCGAATATATATTGCGCGTACATATATTTTTAAAAGCAATTAAAGAAATAATATTCAATATATTTTGCACAACTATAAATTTCACGGATTTAAACAAAGAGATTTTACTCGACGTGCAATACCGGACATTTCTATTTCTCTCCATTAGAACAGAGAGAGAAAGAGAGAGAGAGTTTACTTTCGGTCGCTCTCGCGTATAATAGAGAGGTAGATAATAATATCGCGTAGAGATTCAGATAACAATATTAATAATGCTTCGATGTATTTTAATCAAAAGGTAAAATCCGCTTCGAGTTACTCAAAGAATTAATTAAGGTTAATGGTTCCGGAACATCCTGTATAAATCCTGTATCTCGACTGAATATCTCGGGGGGGAAAAGGCCGTGAAGGCGGAAACCGTGAATTTGCTCCTCCTTACTTCGTAATTTAATTTATGGCGTAATTTAATCGAAACTCATTGACGTCACAATAATGTCGGAACTTAACAGCCAATAAACTCCGCCGACATTTATTCGGGTGAGATGACATCGATTTGATGTCGCGGTTTGCTTTAGATGCGCGGGAGCCTCTACTAACGCGCGGCGAGAACAGATTTTCGAGAGAGGCGCAACAATAAATATTTTCACGGATATAGGCGCGAGAGCGCCGAGGAATAATTTCGCGCGCGAAATATTCGGTTCGTTTCTACGTACTTACGTAACGCCGTCCGATGTTGTTCGTCAAGAGAGAGAGAGAATAACGAGGAGGAAAACGATGACATCGACGACAACGGGAGTGAACGTCGACATCGATTTCGGGGTTGTTGTTTTCCCACAGGGAAATTCAATTCTTAAAAAAAAGTCATTTCTCAAACTGGCGAGATGACCCGCGCGAGATGAGAGTTGCGTGTCGATATTTTTATTTTGTGTTTTACACATGTGAGAAATATAAAAGAAAAAAAAAAAAGAAAGAAAGACCGTTAGAAAATATTGTATATTTGTTTCCTCTTCGGTACGACACGATATCCAAATATATCCAAGTTCAAAATGAAACGTCTATAACTGACGAATATAACTGATGTTAGGTTTCTGTTTTGTTGATGGGAGAGATTTCGTTCTCTTTGCGCGTTCTCTTTTGTTTTCGTATAAGAAAAGAGGGGTGCAAAAGCCCTTCGGATGTGGCATTATTCGCGGGAACGAATTGATGGGAAAATATGGCATTCCCCGCACACAGAGAGATATCGTCCTGTAATAGCCGCCGCGGCTTTCGGAAACTTCTCTTAAATATGACAGATGGAGGAGAAAGACGGCAAGACGAGAAGAAATCCGCAACGAAACGAAAGAAATTCGCGACGAATCCATCACAATTACAGACGCGCGCTTCCGTCCTAATTCTCCCGCGAGGAAAGTAACGGGGAGGGGGAGGGGAGGAAGCGCTTTTCGCGAAAAGAAAGCGCTATTAGCTTTCGCGAACGCGATAAGGAGTAAAATATCGCGAGAGAATTGACGATGAGCGGTCACGTGCCAGCCAGTTGGCTTGAGCACACAGTTGCGAAACGAGTTTCGCGCTTGCTCGCAATCGCAGTCGATATCATCAGAAGCGTTTCTCTCTGATATCGTCCGCTTTGATGTCCCGCTCGATTTTATCGAGCCCTCCTCCCCTCTTCAGTCGATTGCTCCAGATACAAGATGGGAATTATACGATCAGTCCCGCCGCGTGTGTTTGGAAAGCCTGATCGAAAGCGGGGGAGGAATCGCACGAGACGAGAAAAATAAGCGGAAAAACCGCCGCGCGCCGGGTAAGATTACGGGACGAGAGAGAGAGAAGTGGGAAACTATGAAGGCGAAAGATCGATTGAGATAACGAGAAACTCGAGAGATAACCGAAGTGTGTTTCTCGGTTTCGCCCTGGCGGCGTGCTTCTCCGCGCGCGCAATCTTACAGCAAAATTTCGCGCGAACAATCTATCCTCTTTCCCTCCCCCTCCCTCGGGGGAAGGAATCCCATTATTTTCGATGTCAAAAATTTCGACGATTTACAATCGAGAGAAAGAACCGAAGATTCGATCTCGTCGGCGCGGCCGTGAATATTCACGAGAGCGCGGAACGTCATTTCACGACGCACTTCATTCGACGCTCTTGCCATAAGGCGAGCCAGATCCGATGATGGAGGGTGGCGAGCGCGGTCGCTGGTGGCTATCCGAGTGGTAACCTTGAATAATTGAGGATCTCACTGTTATCTGTACGCAGACGACGACCATTCAATTCCCGCTTGATAGCCACCATCCAGACCGTGGAATTATGAGTCTGTCGATTATTCACGGCCGATAACTTGGTATCCTTAATCGATTCAACGCTTCGTTTAACGTGAATTTTGAGAAACCAAACGGAACGGTACGTGTGCGCGCGGAGAAAAGTTTTGCAGTAAAATTCTCGTAGTTTCGAAACTAGAAAATCGCGAGGACATTCAGCGAGTCCTCGCGCGAAATGAAGCTGTTAAGCCGCTCGGTTAAGCTCTTTGATCGGGACGGGATGGAAAGTTGGCGTACCAGGGTTTTCAAACGCACAAATTCGGCACCGATTAATCGGCAAAGCGAAACTGTTTGAATTGTGGGGATCACCTCGCGACGAGAAGAGAAAACCGGAAACTTATTTCGACGTGTCATTTTCGCACCCTCGCGCCGTCCACGCGCGTCGAACTCGGCCAATAGCGTCGACCATTTCGGCGCTCACGGAGGAGGAACTTGGGGAAGGGAGGGGAAGGAGAAGAAGAAGCACGTAAAGTAATATTTCACGTGCGGCCTGCCAGGACCAAAGGAGCCGTTCGAGAGAGAGGCTTATTCCGTCGAGTACCTGAAATATGCATCGCCGGCGGCGTTTATACATGTTGAGATACGCGGCGCCTGCCATGTAACATGCATCGCGGCCCTTACAGGTTAACACGACGTACCGGTTGCCCTTCCCCCGATTTATCCAAAATTCAAATCACGCGGCACTCTTCCTCCTCGAACGACCCTTCGTCGTAAATGTAAATGCGGGACGTGTATAAACCCCGCGAGAGACCTCGCGAGCGCACGAGGCAGCGCGTCCATAGACATTGCGATTTTACGAGGTGCGGCGAGACATCGCGCGCTCAACAACGCGCGCATCCCAAAAGCTATATAGACATCGTAATAAGATGGCGTGTGGCGTTATCTTACGCGAGAGAGCGTAAAAAGATTGACTGTTGTGTTGTTACGCAGCGCGAGAGATTTCTCAGGCCACGCCGCGAACACATGAGAGCTCCTCTCTTCCGGTTTTGATAACAACCACACAAATCGGATGATGAGAAGAAGAAGAAAAACACGTCGATGAAACGATGAAATTCATTTTTCACAAAAAAAATGACAAAACGCAGCGATGTGAGTATCCTCTTCGGAGATCGATAAAAATCGGCAAAGAAGCGGAGAGACCGAAGTGCGGAGAAAAGAATTATCCGAAGAGAATAATAGTCTTCCCATTTCACACGGGAATAACGCAGAAACTCCTATTATATCCAGTCAGGTAATTGCGAAAGTATGTCCGATTAATCGATACGCGAAAGAGCGCGTGTGTATATATATATATACACACACACACACACACACACACACACACACACACACAAATATATATATATATATATATATACACACATACACGCGCTACCCGTCTCCGTCGGGTGATAAATATCCCGGGAAACGAGAGCTTTCGAGACATAACGAGAACCCACCCCCTCGAAAAGAACGATTTAACGAAAACAGCCGGGGAAAAAAAAAGTGTGCGTGTGGTCCATGAGAGGAAAAAAAAGAGAGAAATTGGAGTCCCGCTGTATATAGATTTCCGCTGTTTTACGTGAGAGAATCGTCGGCCGACGAGAAAAAAAAAAAGAAATGTCGCGCGACGTCGTCCGTGATTGATCAGTGGGAGTCGATATATATATATATATTTCTTTTTTTTTTTTTTTTTTTTTTTTTTTTTCTTCCGTCGTCAAAACGAAACAAACTTGTAGGACAGTCCGCAGTGGCGCCGAGAGTACAAAAAGTATATATATACCAACGGAAAAGTATACTCACAGAAAAGTAAAGACGGTAACACACGCGCGTGTGTGGATATGTAATATATACATGTAAAACCCCGTCCATTTCTTTCTCCGCAACGAGAGAGACAAACGATCTCTCGATCTCTAATCAATTGTCACATTCACTAGGGAAAAAAAAAAAATAAACAAATAAATGCGCATCACGTGAGAACTAGGTAACTAGAAAAATGTCTACGGGTGAAAATTCGTAACAAGTGTACAAAGAAAAAAAAAAAAAAAGAAAGAACTTTCTCGTGTTAAACTAATTTCCTCTCGAATTTCACCAACACGCAAAAATCTTCTCTATATTCGTTCCGAAACGAAAATTCTTTTCTTAACTTTGCAACAAAAAAAACTGAGAGGATCTCAAACCATTAGAGGTCAGAACATTTGCGAGACACTTAAATGTGTCTTCTCGGAGAGATCTACTACGCACGTCCCATGAGCGAACCTGCTACGCTATAAACTGATCTCTATATAATATGTCAGTGTATATATTACATATCGTGTATAAAAAACAGTGAACAATTCCAACGAATCAACCGAAAAAAGAAAGGAAGAGGTTTGGTGTTTCTGAGCTGGTGTGCAAGAAGGCGAGGCATGCTACGAGTTACGTTACCTAGGGTGAGCTTCTCGCCGGAATCGGGCGGCAGGGTGAAGCCCAGTAGGGCCATGCTCGATATCAGCACGCAGGGCACGATGAGGTTGAAAAAGTAGTAGAGGGTTCTTCTGCGTATCTGTATCGTGAACGTGACGTCGACGTACGGCTCCGGGCAACACGCGTACGTTATCGTGTTCTTCTTTCCCGGCATACCTGGAAAAAAAATCATCCAGCACCGATATACACGCCGACATGTCTGTTTTTCGGGGGATTACACGTAACGTTACATATCGGTGTGTGTTTTGCGCGCGAGATCTCTCTTTCGATCGCGAAATTATCATCATCGTTATCGCTCTTCTTCTTTTTTTTTGTTTTTTTTTTTTGTTATTGTTCTCATTGCTCGCTGTATATTTCGACACCAGACCCGTTTGCTTTTACGTTGGAGGGAAACAATGTTTCCGCCAACAACACAATAAAACGCCCGTCTAGTCCCAGCACCCCATCTGCGTCTCTCGTCGCGTCTCTAGTTTTACCGTGTTTTTTTTTTTTTTTATTATTATTACTCTCTGTCTTTTATCTTTTCCTTATTTCCCCCCAACTCTATTTGCACTACATATATGAAGAGACTTATATATCCCGAAGGGACTTAAATCCCAAGGTATAAGGTCCTATCTATCATCCAGCGCACACACACACACACACACACGCGCGCTCACACACATCCGCCTTTTATCGCCGAGCGATACGTGAACTCTTCTCGTGAGAGACTCCACGTGCGAACGTCGTTGGTGTATCCCGCGCTGAAAGATTCGTGTGAGAGCGGAGTCACGTATTCCGCGTATAGCGATTTTTCTACGGTTGCTTTTCGCGCCTCTGTTCGAAACTGTTACACGTTGAAGAAAGAACAAAAAAAAAAAAAAAAAAAAAAAACTAGCCCGTGTTCTCTCTAGCACGCGCGGAGACTTTGTTACAGCCTGTTGCGACGAGAGTTACCGGCGAATAAAGAGCGACATACGCGCCTCGCGATAAAACTCGCTCCCTCTCTTCGCGGGCTTTAAATACGACGCAGCTGCGAACGACGATGGTGCTCGAGAAAAGGGTGTTCGATAAGAGGGCGATCGTTGACCGCGAAACCCGTTTTATATATATATATATATATATATTACTTTTGAGAACGTAGGGAGATTTCTTGATAGTCTCCGAGATCGCGGACAGACCCTCGAGTCGATTTCGAACGAGATATCAGGAGAGTCACTTGTTGCTAGCGCTCCGTTTTCGCGATTCCTTTTTCTCGCGCGTCCGTGTCTCGAGATAATTAAGTGTGTCTCGGAGTAGAATATCTCCGGCGGCTTTAGAGGCGACGCTCTAATTGCGCGCGCCACGTCGTCGATGTGTCGACAACAGATGTTCGTTTACCGCTGCACGTGCGCGGACATGGAATATGTTCGTTTCATCGATCGCGATAGATCGAAGAGCAATCGTGTTCTCATGTTTTATCTCTCTTTTTGTTTGTTTTTTTTTTTTTGGTATGTTGCGATTGAACACACTGTGTCTCTCCGCAACCTTTTAAAACAGTTGGTTTTTTCCTAAAAAAAAAATTTGCCATTATAGAAATTTTATGGGAAGAAGACTTTGTTGAGTCTAAATTTTGGTTTCATCGACAGAAATCTCAACAGGCTTGGCAAATTTTTGTTGCTGGTCATAATTAATTTCTTGCAAGCCTTTTTTTTATTATTGATTATTAGGTTTTGAGTCTCTTTAGTCAAATCGTTCGATTTGCAATGAGCGCATCACACAATGTAAATTCTTGCATTTTCATGTCGTATTACCTCTGGCACGTGCTTTTTACGCGCATATGTTTCTCCCGCCTGTATCTTGTTTTTTCGGAATTTTTCGGAATATGTTTTCGATGCGGCGTTCGATCGGAATTCTTGCGAATTTTTATCTGCTCGCAACTTTGCTGATCTTCGGAAGAAACCGCCGGGAGAGAGCAGCGCTTTCCGATACGCGACCTCGAAGAATGCGATCGTAAAACCCGGCACGTATCAATAATTGAGGCGTGTGCTACACGGAAGAAGGATGGGAGAGGAAGGGAGAAGAGGATGGAATACGACAAAAAGTGTCGCGCCACATAGAGGATCGTCATACCCGCGTTGCGGCAGACCCCCCCGTAAAATCGTCGAATTTCTGTTCAGTCGTGACATCGATCGCGCGACTTCGCGCTAAAGCTCTTTCGAGATCGACGCCGCCGATGCAGCATCATCTCGCCGATGCAGCATCATACCGCAAGATGTTTCCCGGAACTGTGCGCGCGCGCTTTCTTAACGATTTCCATCAACATTCCTTCACACATCGACGACGCTGTTTCGTATCGTCGGGCGAAATTTGCGTCCCGGAATCTCGAAGCGCTTGAGAAGAAGCTCGGGCGCAAATTAGGACGAGACGGATACACAAGTTTCATTCTTGTCGTAGAAAAAAATGTTAAAAAAAAACAAAAAAATAACGCCGGTTTATTATATCGCACCTGGTGTTTGTGCGACAGCGCGCCCGGAGTCATTTACGACATCGACGACTTGCTCGAAAATTTCTTTCCACCGAGACAATTTTGTCGAAAAAATAAAAATCGACAAAATTGCAAGGCGACAATTCGAAGCCTCAACTCGTGAATTTTATCGCGATGCGAGAGTTGTCAAAAATAACTGAGAGCGAGCTATCTATTCATTCGAGCTGCGAACACAGTAACGCGCGCGACAATGAGCCTGACATTTGTTTTGCCGAAGTACGAAACTTGTCAACGACAACAACAAGGCAATGTGACACCACTGTCGCGCTACTACGTACGCGTCGTTTCGGATATCAATCCTCGTACACGCGAAGTCGGGAAGATCGACTGTTAAAGTTACAGTCGCGCGTAATTACCGCTCATGGAAAATAGAATCGTTAAGTTCCCGTAATAGCTATGCCCTTTGCGATATATATTATTGCATTCTATTCGCAATTCCATCCCCCATTTCCGCACTCCCACTATGTATACGCTGTACAAACAGATTCGCAAATTGCGACGTATTAACGTAGGTGCATTAGCGTGGCGCATGTGTGTCGAGAGAAACGGAGGAGGAGGAGGAGGAAGAGGAGGAGGAGAATTAATCCGGGACGACAGGGAGAGGACGTCAAGAGAGAATTCAAATTACGTCGCGCAAACTGATTTCTTCCCTTCTCTCCTCCCCCACCTGTATCTGCTAATCGCTTCTTCTCCGTTTTTTTCTTTCGACGCGATTGTCATTTCGGTCGACGACGGAAAAAATAAATAAATAAATAAATAAAAATAAAAATAAACAAAACAAAACAACGTACGACATCAAGAGATTTTCGATTTGAAATTTGATTTCGTTTCAATCAATCGACTTTTCTGCGAGAGAGACAGAAGGTGTCATATCGGATACGTGTTCAAAAAATCGCTGACACTTTATATTTTAACGTTCGCCGCGAACCACGTATCAATCTCGAAAACGATAAAATATTGAGAGATAATCGATGAGAATTCATATTCCTCTTTACCGCGCACGTACGGCGGATGAGAATTCATATTCCTCACACAGAGGCGGCTTCGCGAAATTCTATCGATTTCGCTCGGCTCAGCGTTCTACTTCCGGATTACCATTGCAGAACCTGTTCATCGACGCGCATCGAGTCGATTCAAGAGGGTCTATTCTTAGGTCTATCCAGAGACGCAAATATACGCACACACACACACACACACACACACACACACTTGTCAACACAGAGAAAGCAGATTCTGATTAACGTGACAAGTTGTAAACTTGAGGCTCTATGAAACTCACCGATGAGGTACCATTCCCCGTTCATGATGAAATCGGATAAGTCACCACCCTCCTCTGAGTTGAGTACCAGATCGAGCTACCAAGGTCAAAGTTTGATTAAGACGGGCACGTATCTACATAGGACGGATTATACCGTTAAGAGTAACTCGAAGCCGAGCCATGCCGCATGCAACTACATATATACTATATATAGAGAGAAAGAGAGAATTTCGCTTGCGTCTACACGTCTGTGCGTACGTCTAAGATCTACAGTTCGCAATTCGACGTTGTGTGACAAAGGCGTGCAAAGCGGGGAAGAATCCGGGTTCGGACGGTGCGAACACAAGAGACGGCGCGTCGTTGTCGTGGTTTCTAGCGCGCCTCTGGAAAAACGTGCGGCCGACAGGCGGAAAACTGGCTCTTTACCGCTGAAAATTGCTTTCCGCGAGCGGTCAAGAAGTGCGAGAGACTTCGTCTCTCTTCTTGGAGCAATTTTCAACCACCATATATCGCGCATTTATATATATATACGGAAACGCGATCGCGTGCGAAACTTAGAATTGCATTTCGGCGAACAAACGCTGGCGAATGCTTGATAAGGTGCGCGCCGTTCACCTGCTGAAGTCGGAGAAATAATGGGGGATCGACTTTCAACCCTCCGAAAACCCTCGCGCGCGGATGTATTTCACGATGAGAAATTTTTCCGAGGAGAGACATTTTTCCTCGGGAGTCTCGTAAGCTCCCTGTCTCCCTGACAACTCCAAGGTACGCGATAAATGAAATATCAGCCAATATTATACAACGGGGAGTTTCGCGCGCGAGACAAAATCAATAGCACCCGTCTTCATTTGTATAATTTCTCGTACAAACGATAAAAAAATATTAGCTCCCGAGACGCGCTTACTATGAGAGATTTTTCGCCCTCGACTGCTTCTCGCGCGAATAATATTCAATTCAGGGTTCGTCGACCCGTGAAAAGAAAAAAAAAAAAAAAAAAAAAAAAAATTTATATCGCGCGATGTGAGAAAGAAAGAGGAGAAGATCGCGCATTAAAGTAATTAAAAGAAATCCCCTTCGCGGAGAACCGTTTCCGCTTCCCATTCCCATTGCCTCGTTCCCGTTTCTCTCTGTGTGTACCTGGGAGGACTGAGAGAAACGGGAAATAAAGTGAAACGACACAGGAGATACTCTCGTAGAAGATTTTCCGGTTTCTTTCAAGTTCCGTTCCCGCCGGAGTGTATCTGTTGCTCTTTGAGTCCGGGCCAAATAGATACGGCCGATTACCGTAGACGCGAAAAAATTCTCTCCGACGGACGAAAGAAGATCAATCCCCCCCGTGTGCGTGTGTAATTTCACTGCATTTAATCACTTACAAAAAAGCCGCGCTTGCCAAAACACAAACCGCGCGCAACCCTCGGAGCGGGAGCAACTCTCCGAATACTTCGAATATTTTCGCATGTCCTATCGCGCTTTTTCCCTCAAAGCTTTTCGATACCGGCAAATGTTATTTCTTCGGAGGGGAGATGCAGAAGAATGTTATTATTCGTAAAGACGTTATTTTTCAATATTCCCGGGCACAATAACGAGGGCAAAACGAGGACTTTTTGATAAAAATTCAATGCTCTCCATGTACTTTCGCGTATCTCGGAGAAAAGTGCTCGATCGAAAGACGTGAGAATCTGCGGATTGAAAAAGAAGAAGAAAAAAAAAATGAGTTATCCGACGTAGTCAATCGCAATTTGCGGAAAAGAGTTCCGACCGATTACGCGCGTAATATTTTCCCCGGAGGAAGACTTCCGTCGTCGTCCAAATTCCGTTCGTCTTCTTCTCACGTGTCTTCTCTCCCGTTCGCTCGAGGGAGAGAATCTCTCGCTCGATTATATTCTTAATAATTCCGACAAGCGAGCATCGCAAACAATTACGGTAACAGATGCTTGTATCGTGAAATTTCAACGGCGAAAATTACGGCGGATACCGTAGCCGACGGCTACGGCGCGGGCGCTCATAAAGCTAGCCCTCTCATAATTCACCGCGACACGTATATTTTGCCTCATAGCTTAGGTTCGGTCTTTATTCAAGCGGTGGCGGTTACACGCGGCTTTACTACTGCGCGATGCATCGGGAATGGACGTCTCGAGATGCAAATGCGACCGCCGCCGCTGCCGCAGCCCCTTAACTAATTAAATTCAATCTTCATACATAACGCTCCCTTATCCGACACGTTTAATCAAGCCAATGACGGCTAAGAAGCGCGGGAATATATTCGCTTTCCCGTACTCGAACACACACGCACGGTGTTCATCATCCTCTTCCCATCCTCCCTCAATCCCTGATTTGTTCGAATTCGATATATAATGAGCCAGTTTTCGCCGGCAATACACACGTGTAAAATTCAAATTGGAAACCCATATAATGTTCGAGAGCCGAGTTTGCTTATTCGCGTGTGTGCATACAAATGTGTGTACCTTATGTCAATTTACAGTGTTCGCATCAGTCGTCCGCAAACACGAAGAGAATTATATCTTTGTGAAAAAAAAAAAAAAAAGAAACCGCGTCAATATTGAGAAAATGCGCTCGTCTAAATTATAATCAATTCGCTTTTGCAAATCGGCGCATGCGTGTAAATTACAACTAAAATCTGTAATTAATTACGACACACACACACACACATATATGCTATATGTTTGACATCATCATTCTTCGTGCTTCTTGATTACCAAAGTGAAGCGACAATTAAGTAAACACTGCGGACACACAGTTGCGAGAGATGTTGCGCGAAATTGATATATATCCGATCGATCATTTCCGATATTACGTATATATCGCGTTCGAATCATTCTCGTTGACGAGAAACATCTGAGAATGTAAATGTTCAAGAAAAAGAAACGGCAACGAGATTCAAGCGCCGCTGATCGCGAGCGGGATTGCGCTGTTCGATGAGACAACGTGAAGACACAAATTCACATTTGAATGGGGGGCGGGGGGAGGGGGAGGAAGGAAGTGTTCTCTTGCACACACAGCTCTTCGGCTACAAGCGTTGACATACACACGTTGCTTCCGCGGATTCGGGAACGGGAAGAGAAGAATTGAAACTCGTGCGAGTTTAGCTCTCTCGATGTCTTTGCGCGCGGGAAACGAATTCCGCGCGGGTAAATATCGAAATCGTTTCTCGCGGCGTCGAAATCACACTCCCGAGTTTCAATCCCCTCAGTTTGTCGGAGGATTCAGGACATTAACACCGCGTGAACAAGCACACAGACACGCGAGAGACAGGGGAACGAGAAAAATCGGGGAGAGGAAAATCTGCGTATATGCGGGTGCGGATGTCATCTACGCCGTTACGAACAAGAAGTCATGCAAGCATCCTACGCCGCGCACGCGACACGGAACGGCCATTAAATTTCATGTACATATATATATACACATAACATGCGACACACACACGCTGTACAGATATAATCAATCAATATATACGGTTGATGTTGATTCGTTGAGTGACGGAGGGCGAAATGGAATCGAACAAAGTTTGGAGGTGGGGGGTGTATATACGACACATAAGTCTTTGCGCTTTGCACAAAAAATCTATAGATATATATATATATAGACAATAAAATTTACGTCATGGGGGTGGGGGGTTTGGGGGAGGGGAGAACAGTCGATATGAGTTGAAGGGTCAGAGAAAGAGAGAAAGAGAGAATGGAGAGGAGGTGAGGGACAAGAGACAACGTTTATATGCGGCGGAATAATTGGTGGAAATGCGCTGGTGGACTGCATTTCGTTCGGCTGGGAAATTGGGGAGAAGTGGTTGGTAGCGCAGCCTGCAGCGACCGCGATGCACCGGTGATCGGTCATCGAAAACGAGCTACTGCATTTCGACGCCTACCCCTATCTCGATATATCGCGACGCTCTCGTAAATCCTGCGGAATAAACGCGCGTGCGGAAAACCTTGCGCGAACTCTCGCACGAGACTCTCGAAATGCCATTGTTTTCACGGCCGAGTTGATTCATAATTGATTCTCCGATTTCAAGCGCGAAAATCCGCATTGAAAATTTTTTAAGAAATCGTTTACCTCCTCCCCCCCCAAAAAAAACAAATACAAAAAATGCAACTCCCACTGTTGAGAAATTTCTGTGAAAAATCGTCGGTCGCGAACACATTTTTGCGCGACAGAGAAAGAAAGTGTGGCGGTCTCGGACTGTGATCGAAAAAGGTTGATGTCGGCGCGATTGAATTGTTCCGGCTGATAAGCTCGCACACGCGCGCGCGGTTTCTCGATCCAAAAGGAACACGCGAAATTTAACGAGCGAAACTTGCGCCCGGATGTTTTCCAGCACTTTGAATTCACCGGGGAACGCCGAAGTGAACTCGCGCGAGAACGCGTAAACGAGCTCACGGGTATTGATCACAGAAAATTTCGGCTGATCGTTCCGCTCGTAAATATCAAATCTGCGCGATATCACATATTTCGTACACACGCGTGCGATTTATATTGCTTTGCACGGTCAAACGGGAAAGTCGTTGCTGCGTGTAATGTCGAACGAAGAAACGCCGATTTATGTTCATTGATTCTTTATGCATAACGCGCGCGCGCGCGCGCGCACCCGCGGTCGATGGCCGAAACTCTCTTCCATTGAAATATTCAACGCGCCACATTTTCTTTAATTCGCGACAGAAAATCTTCAAAAAACAAAAAAAAAACGCACACCGCGTGACAATGAAATGATATTTCCCTGACGTAAATCAAGATCGTAAATCAAGAGAATGAAATTTTTTTTCAACGTCCACCGATATATTTAGTGCCGGTATTTCATATCCGCGAGCTTTCCGGGAACGCAAAATGATACTTCGTCCGCATAAAATGTAGCGAGCGACACGTTAGAACGTCGGTACATTCTGGCTGACTGTCGCACTTTTTTTTTTATGTGACATCGCGCGAAATTGAGTTAAAATTGAAGAAGAGAAAGGAATTTCATCGCTGCCGCCGCACACTGCATTTGGACAAAAAAAAAAAGAGAGAGAAAAGCGGCGATAATGGCCACCGCCTAACGTTGCGAACGTATCTTTATAGGCGAAAGGGTTGGGGAGTGGGGGGTGGGGGGTGGGGAGTTGAGGGAGTTTACGATTCTTTACCATCTACGATTTTCTCGTCCGACACGCAAATATGAGAGGGGGGAAGAAATCGCCCGCCTCGGCGCGCCTTCTGTTGTCCCGATTTTCGCTCGTTGAACAGACGATAATAGACGAGTCAAACTGCAGATAACAAGCGCGCGCGGATCATTGCGGTTTTACGTTGGTCGACCATCAAAATAGGAGTATCAATGTGCCCCGCAGCCGAGATAGCGTTTGAACGAACCGAGTGAGGCGCGGGCAATTTCCTCGAGAGATGTCCAATTTCTCGTCGAGTAACACTTAAGGGCTAAGTTGGAAAAAAAAGGGCGCAGCTTAACGTATTCATCGAGAGAAGTTGGCGCATCTCTTTGGTTTTTTTTATTCTTTCTTTCTTTTCTCTTTTTTTTTCGGCGTGTGGTCTTACATGTATGCCCCATGCTCGCGCGCACTGCTCATTTTCGTGCTTTTTTTTGTGAAAAACTCACGACTCAGTCTGTAACTTTTCATGATGAAGTGCGCCGAGAGGCACGCAAATAAGAGCGCATCCGAACAAACGCGTCCGCTTTGCGCTCAAAAATTACAGTTTTATTCACAAAACAATTATTCGCAAGCGATTCATTCTTCTCGTCTTTTCTCTCGAGCGCGTGCCGCTGTGGGTACGTATTGTTTTTTACAAAATATATAGATATTTTAATTTCGTTATCGTTTCCGTTCTATTATATTTTTCTCTGTGTTGCAATAAAATCGAATCTGCCTCGAGCGTGGTTTCACATTGCAAGTGGAAAGTGCACATAATCGATCTCTGATGTCACTCTCTGTCAATGACGGATAGACAAATCGAAACTGTACGGCGGACGGCGATCAATAGCAGCTGCTCAAAATAAATGTCCGCGGCTCGTACCCACGTTGATTTACTAACCCTGGGATTTCAATTCGAGGTGATCGAGAAACGTATTTCGCTTGCAGTCGAACGGGCCGATAGCGACCGTTCGTCTTGCCCCGACGAGGAATAAATTCCAAACGGGACGGGAGTTCCGCGCGTAAGTCGAGGGGCGGTCGCGGCGCGACGAGGATGCGATACTGACGGATCGACGACTGTTGCGAGAGAGTATTGTGCGCGACGAAGACAAAAAGAAAGACGAGGCAAGACGGGGAGAGGATCTCCGCAAAGTGCTCGGCGAGAGAGAACGCGCGCGAGAGGGAAGAAGAAGAAGAAGAAGAAATCGAGCAGCTGCTTCAGGGAGAAGTGTCTCGACGCGTCGTTGCACACCGCGGCGTGCAGCAGGAACACACGTGCAACAGGTGAAAGGCAGGTATCGAGCACCTCGTTTATTTCCCGACGTCTCTCTAGTCTCTCTCGCGCCCGGCAGAGAAAAATTTTTATTGTCGCTGACCCCAAAACTGCGGCCGCGCGTCACGCGACTTGATTAGAAATTTAAAAAATAACGCGTCAGATTATTTCCGCAAAAGTGGATTTTTCAGGATTTGCGCATTCATATTCTCTCTGAAATAGTACAGTTTTTTTGTTCCGTCCGATTGAATTAATTGCTTTAAATTCTTTTCGTGGACGCGCAATACAAACAATCGTCAATGTTAAGAACGTCGGAGTGCTCTCGCGATTTTTGTCTCCTATATTATTTCTACATCTAGTTTATTCGCATTATCTTCAAGTCCAATAGCGATCATCAGGCGTTTACCAGGTTTTTTTTAATTGCAAACGACTGATTGAAGAGATGTCTTTCTTTTGTAAACACCGTAAACACTTTTGAGCGCCGCCTGATGCTATACTTCGCTAAATTTTAAAAGATCACGTAGACGCCAATTTATATAGATAATCTCGCAAATCGATACATCTCGCAAATCGATACATCTCGCAAATCGATATATCTCGCAAATCGATATCTCGCAAATCGATATCTCGCAAATCGATATTTCTGCTATAATTGTCTTACATTTGTTATTTTCGAGTTGCGTCGGTCTCTCTAATTGAGTTCTCTCTAATTGAAAACAATATATATGTAACGTAATATAATATGTAATATATACGGTTGACTCCCGTATAACACCGGGGATACGTTTCGTGTCATAAAAATTCGTGTTACACGAGTCACATAGGTTAGGTTACACAATATTGATAATGGATGCACATTTAGGAATACATTCATAAAAAAAAAAAATTGTGTTAAACGAAACGTTTTATACGAAGTCTACTGTATAATGTAATATGTATAATATACACATATATATTGTATTACAGAAAGGCAAAAATAATACCCGGATCCTTTTATACCGCAGGGAAAATTCTGCGCTCGTTTTTCTTGCCACGGAATTTCCCGGAGAAATACTCTCCGAGTGCAATTGCGCATTTGCATTCCCGCCATCTTGTTTTCTGAATGAAGTTTTGTCTGAAATTTTCCTCGCTCTTTGAGTCGACAACGAGCGAGTTAAATTACCGCAGAACGATCGTTTGTTCTATACGTATTTCACCGGAACGAAATGGTGAACGAGAGGAGCAATGCGCGAAAGGGGGAGAATGCGAGCGCGCGAATAAAAATCAGCGAGACCGCGAACTGGTCTGTCATTGTCGCGAAAACACGAGTGACGCGCGCGCGCCTTGCATCGGGGCTGGCAACAAGAAGCCGTCATGCGGTACGCCCGTTGTACATATGTACAGCGTAAACCGCAAGCCGCCGATCAGCATACGCGCGAATATTTAGTGTCGTGTTATGCGCTCGGAGAAGATTAAACGCGCATGCTCGCAATTTGCGCGAGCTTTCTCCTTCGCTCGGTTTAATTGCGAGAGCGCCGGTTTTTTTTCTCTTTCCTCTCACGTTTCGAACGTGGAAAATCAGAAGTTGGCGAAACGCAATTTTAATTACGCACCTTTTATTATTTTCACTTCTTCCGAAAGAAGTGAAAATTTAGATACACGTTGTGTATGTTAATCGACTTCTGCACGCGCGCGCGCGCGCTCACTGAATATATCGATTTTCATAATTAATGAATGCACGTCAATATACATATTTATTTACGCGCGATTCGAATTAATGCATTCGGATTATCGCAACACAACCGCACATTTCTCGTCCTTTCGGACGCATGTAACGTGAATCGTGAAAATGATACGATACCGGAGTACATATTTGTGTATTCGGGGGGGGGGGGCTCTTTCGCGCTCCCGAAAGCTTATGCGGAGTTCAACCGGCGTAATAATTAGCGCGCAATTAGTATATTCTATGCGATAAATTACATGCAGAAATCCAATGTGATTATGCGGCATTGGTGTCCTCAGGCGGTTGACATTTCCACTTGCAAAACTACCTTTCGCAAATTTACTGTAATATAACACAAATTCAATGTACACCACATTTTTGTTTTCGAGATAGAAGAAGTGATAATCTCTGAACATTCTTCATCTCGAAATTCGAGAGAATTCGTTATAACGATAACGAAGAATCGCTTTATGTGTTGTTGAGGAAATATCGCACGAAGCGGACGCGAACTTAGCCTAAGCTTTGCTTGGCGAGTACTCATTCTTTGAATTCTCCGTTGCATTGCTTTGTTTTTTTTTGTTTTTTTTGTTTTTTTAATTTTTTTCCTCGTCTTTGTTCGACTGATTCGATCCGTGACGAGCCGGGAAATTCGTCGACCTGTCTTGTCAAAAATTGCTCAGCGATCGTTTCGCGCGTAAAGTCCGAAGTAAAGGCTCGAAATGAGAACAAAACGACCAAGATACTAACGACGGCTCTCGGCGCCAAAACTTTTAGATTAGACGCGCGACACTCTTCGATAAAGCTCGTCATTTCGACCGTGCGCGCGCGCGTGTTCATAATCAATTCCATGCCCCACGGGAAATTCGCGATATAAACCGAACTTGAGGGCGAGAGACTCAACGACGTCGTGTTCGATATAATATTAAGAATCTCTCGGCGAAAGGTATCAGCGGGGCGAATTGTAATCCGTAAGTTGACCGTATCTATCAAACAATTAGAGTTTTTGTCGGTTATCAGGCGTGAACTTGTCCGCAGGTGCGAACTTCGATTCGATATTCAATTAATCCGACGCGTTCGTCCTTTTCGATCCCCGTATGTATTTCCTCCTCTATATATATATATATATATATATGCACATTGTATGTCCCACGTGATCGCGTATCTTGATCCGCGCGGTCAGTGGGTTCATTGATTTGTATTACGAACGACCCATCTGCGCCGTTCGACACGGAGTAAGGTCGAACTCGCTTTGAACGATTAACAGTTCGCGATTAACGCCCCGGATGTGACGCCGGGATTTAACGGGGCGAATATACACCCCCATTTCATCCCGCCGAATTTACTGGGACTTTGCTGTCCGACAATCTGACGTTGGTTGTACGCAACTACCGTACGAGAAGGAAGTTTAAATTGTTACCAATATTTTCCGCCAAAGAATTTGATATCCAAAGTTACGGATGGTAATTTCGCAGATCCGCGCGGAATATTTGAGTTTTCTCAAAACTCTTCGACAGAAATTTCGCCGATTTACATGGCCGGTGAAACTTCTTCCGCCTCGCGAAATCTCGGAAAACTGTAATAGATATCGCGCGTTGTCAGAAAAAAAAAGAAAAAAAAAAGAACGATTTAAAACGCAACTATTCCGTCGGCGGGGAAGAAAGTTTTGGCGCGCGATAAGCGCAATGTGGTTTCAAGGAAAGAAGAAAAGGTCGACGACGAATCAAGTCATTTGAGGGCGTTCGGCATTCGCAGGATCGATTAAGAATTAGCCCTTGGTGGGTGTTGGGATCGAAGCGCGATCAGAATGGAGAATCTCAAGAATGGGGACTCGCCTGTCGGTGGCATGGAGACGTCACTCAGCTACCGACTCCACAGAGAGAGGAGAGAGGAGAGAGAAATAGAGAGAGAGAGGGGGGGGAGGGATTCGGTCTGGACTTCACTGGCGGATCAGCGGAACGACAGAGATTGCAAATGACGTGGATCCCCGGGCGGTGCGACAGAACGCGCGTGTTCGCGTCGGGCGGAACCACCGAGGAGGAACAGCTTCGAAAAGTTGAGAAATAAAAAAAAGGAGCAAGAGGAGAGAAGATGGATTGTAGAAAGAAAGACAGAGAAAGAGAAAGTGAAAAAGAAGAGATATAGAGAGATAGAGAAAGAGAGAGAGAGAGAGAGAAAGACGGAATCCTCGCAAATTGTTCATAAACGAAATGGCCGGAAGCGCCCGGCGATGACGAAGCGACCGGAAAATTGCATGGAACGGGAGCATCGTCGTCGGTTATTCCGTCGAGTGAGCGAGGTGTGTCTTTCTCTCTCACTCTCTCTCTCTCTCTTTCTCCCTCTCTCTCTTTTTATTCTTTCTCGTCTCGGATAAATCGACTCGAGAGGAAAGTGATCCTTCCTTGGCTGCTGCCGCCGCCGCTGCTGCTGCTGCTGGCGCGATTACGTAAAGTGGTAGGCTCACGGTGCGTAATCGCGGATTACGCGCGAGCACTTTCATAATCCGCCATCGGCACAAGTAAGAGCGGCATTAATTTCTTCTCCCTCGCGCGATTGTTTTTTTTTTTTTTTTTTTTTTTTCTTTTTTGATCGCGACCGAATCGGTGCGCCACTTAAATAATCGATAATTACCGTAAGATTTCGCGCGCGCGTTATCCAGAGAATTTTCTATAAATCACGCGCGGATGAATGCTCGGATGATTTTCGCGGAGAGATTTACATCCAACACTTTGGCCCGTCCGTTTGAGTTACTTACATAACGAATCTCTTGCACGCACTATATGCGTACAACGACGCGACTAGATCTGTCAGAGCTCTTGGCAGATTTTGCCACCCTCTCGCTCGACCGCTCGCATCTCACAATTGGATACCGATAATTTGACTGATCGATCGATATATCGCGCGAGCGTTCGGTCGAGCGGAAGTGATACAAGTCGATATGAGGTCGGACATTGATTTATCCTCGCGGCGCAAAAAGAAGCAACACTTCTTTCACGTGAAAAATGAACATGTAAAGAAAAATCGATAAAGATGGCAATAATTGCAAAATATTGTAAATAAAAAAATTTTGATGTTATTTAACAGATTTGAAAAAAAAAAAAAAAAAAAATCAGAATTTACGTCTTTTCAAAAAAAACGTGTTTGAGAAGCACATCCCGTGTTTCTCTCGACCGAGAGAAACTCTCGCAAACATTCCTTCAATATAACGCCCCGTCATCAACAAACTACTGAATAATACTATCCGGCTTCGAATCGAACTAATCCCGACGAGATATACGTGTTGTGTACGCGAAGTGCACAACAGGCTCACCTTCCTCCAGCTACGAGTTATCGTCGTCACAAGTTTATATATGCACATCATAGAGAGATCGCCGTGGCATGCACGAGAAATTATCGAAGCAGTAAGAGTAGAAAGAGATAATCAGAGAGGGAGAGAGAGAGGGAAAGAGATCGAGAGAGTTGATACAAAGCGTTATGTACAAGCGCGCGATTGTAACGGAAATAAAATAAAAAAAAAAGAGGGAGGAAAAACGAGAGAAAATGAGAGGATTGGCTGGTAAAAAGGTCGAGGAGGATTCGCGAGAAGAGCGCGTAGGGATGAAACTCTTCAAAAAAGAAAAAAAAAAGAACGGGAGGATCGGCGTGAGGGATAATCGGTGGCGGAGTCGATAGTAGAACGACGCAGACGTGTGCTCCATGCAAAATTACAATTCCCAGCTCAGACATAATCACGTGGTCCCTGCTTTGACTGGTCGATGTATATGTGTGTGAGACATCATGTATCAGTATAAGTTTTTGAGTCGGTTGTGTGTTTCGCGTAAATAGTCCTACACCTACGTTTGCAGTCTCTTTTCTTTATTTCGCGCGGGGAAAGGGAGCGCGGGGGGTTGTATATAACCGCGAAAAATCACCACCGTTGTCCCTTTTCACTTATATCTGTTATTTCCTTCGTTCTTTCACCCTTTTTCTCCCTCTTGTTTCTTTATTTCTGCAACCCGTCATCGTATACATATGTATGTTTTGTATATATATATGTAAATATATATATATATATATATATATATATATATATATGTAGCGAAAGCTCTCGCTCGATACTTCGAAGAAAAAGCCCGTGAAAGCAGAGTATAACACCGGCAAGCGATATCAGCCCATCATAGCGCCCTCCTCTACGTAGGAAGGTAAAATATAAAAGTTAAAATATATATATATAAATGCCGACACCATTATATATATATATATATAAAATTCAACATAGCTATTAAACCAATTAGTGTGCCCAGATTGCGCTCGTGACGTGGATAAAAAACAAAATCTCGGTTTCGTTTGTCGATTGTCACTCACACTTGAGTGTGTGATAGCAGCTCCCAGCACTCCGTAGGAAGTTTGAATTGACTCGACGAGTCAAAAATAAAAAATTCTCGCACAGGAAAGGAAAGAATTCATTAAATCGGTACATACGTCCATGAAAAAAAAAGTGCAAAATTCTGCGTGACAAAAAATAAAATAAAATTTCGCGAACAGAACGACGAGTGAACGAGTTTCACTCGTCGGAAGCGATAAAATGTTTATGCCGGCCTCGTAAAAATGTTTCCATGTCTGCGGCACCACGTACCACGCCCGTCCATTAAATGCGCTTCGGTGCGGATCCGATAAATAAATTTGTTTGTCGAAGTAAAGCAAATTTTTATGCGCGAGCTCTGACAAGCGCGATTCGTGATTCCTCGTTTTAATTCCTCGTCGCAAGCTGTTCGGATCCGATTCCGAATGGAGAGGACAATTGCGAGATAAGGAGATTAATTCCGCATTGTATGGATAAGGTCAGAATAATGAGCAATATGCGTGCGTATGTATGTAGGATTGAAACAAATAAGGCAAAATCGCGGCGATACAGAGAAAGAGTGCGCGCGGCAAATCCGCAGCAAAGCTGATCACGAGCGGTGATCACGAGCGGTGAAAAAAATGGACCGAACTTAATCGCGAATGTAATTAAAAAAAAAAAAAAAAAAAAAAATACCGGCGATTTTAATGGATGAAAAAGCTTTAGACGCGCAAAGCGGCGGCTGCCGGAAAATATACGCTTTTGTTCGAAACAGTTTCAAAGATTTAAAAGACCGCATAATAATACTTGAGTGATCGATTCGGGCGGCAGCGGAACAGATATCTGGCGCGCGCAAAACGACAATGACGACGATGTCCTCGTTACGTTAAAGGCGACCGTCGGTCGGAAAATCGTTCCCGTGAACGATTTTATGAGAGCCGCTGCTAATAATACTCGAGAGTTCGGCTGGCGCCGATCAACGGTGAGAGATACGAAAGACATTGATCCCTCATTAAGATTCCATTATTATCGAGCTCGTCGTCTCACGACTTTGACTATGCGAGGAAGAGTTCGACGAACCGACACCACGCGACGAGCATCGATCGATTTATTTATACGGGAGAGAGAAACGCGCTCGTGTCATCGTTTCTGTGACGAATGATTTATTTGTTGCGCGTTTTTATCAGAATTTTATATCGAAGAACTATAAACATACATATACACGTATTTACGGGGCGCTAGATGAGGGGCGCGAACTATACTAACGTTCGATCGCTTTCGTAAGAAGAGAAAAACGCGCGCGCGTTAAATAAGAAAACAAAGTCAAGTATCATCTTCGCGGGAGAAAATACCGCGCGAGATATTTTTCTCGATTAAAAACCTGGATGAACGAGATGTGTTACGCGAAATGACAATGAGAAACGCGCTTTAGACAAATAATGACCGGATTTATTGCTTTCGGAACTGGAAATCGATGAGACCGCGCGTTTGCGCGGATAAAAAGAAGAAGAGAGGGAGGGAGGGAGGGAGAGAAGTATTAGAGAGAGATTATTTATTGCTCGGAAGATAGCCGGAGCGCGTCCCTGCTGAAAAGCAATGCCAGTTTTTTAGTCTTATCGACGTTAGCCGTATTAAAGCGCGGAGAAGAACAAAGAAGAATGACGGGAGTGTTTATAAATTTATCGGCAGTGACAAGCGAGGAAATAGTTCGACGCGCAATTTATGAGAATGCTAAAGCAGCCACCACCTTATTTATCATCAAAGCGTGCGATGAAGCCGCCACGTGCACGCTTAATGATTCTGATATTATTATATTAAAGTCAATAACGAACACACGCGCGCACGCGCACCGAGATGAGACCGAGGAAATAGAGAGATAGAGAAATAAAAAATTATAACGAACACACGCTAAAATTTCTGATTGATTTTACGCGGCGATTCCAAAGTATTTTCGATATTTTGTGAAAATATATTTTGTTTGGTCGTGTGAAAAAAAAAAAAAAAATCAATGAAAACTACGCGCGTGATAAATTGTTCGATAAATTGATCCGCTTTGACTTTTTTTTTGATCGATCGCGATCCCGAAATGAAAAATGTACCAACTAATAATGTCGCTAGTAATAGCCCTGACGATGGAGTTCTGGTGATAGTGATTCGTTAAAAATTTTGTATCTGACACTTGTTCATATTTCGGCGCGATAAGTGCGTTATTCGTTCGTTATTGGACATTCGCCAGAGCTTTACGGGGCGTTGCGATGTACTGTTTTACGGACGTGGTGTCACAGTACGGAAAATCACTTGTTTGTTGTTTTCGCAGTTTTTTGTTTTTTATGGATCGGCATTGCGAATTGCGTGACGTGATTCACTTTACGCGTTGTGATGAGCCGTTTTCGAATTAGGAGTCGATTCAATCGCGACTGGGAAGATCGCGCGAACTCGTCGGAAATGACGCCGTCAAAAACAAACAACAAAAAAACGCTTTCGCACAAAAATGCCCGCACATATATTGCGAGACACGTGATTGATTTTTATTTCTGTCTCTTCGGTCGAATTTCGCGTTTATTACGTCAAAAGAAATTAATCAACACAAAACTGACGAGTGATTCGCACTTGGACGGAGAATCGGAGACTTTCTTCTCGAATCTCCGGGGATCGGAGCGAAAGCTGTCACGGACGCGCGGCGAAGTGTCGAGGCGTCGGGTCGTAAGTAAAATGAATTTAACATTTGGCGCGTTTATATACGGAGCGCAAACTGCGCGTTCGGGGAACGAGCTCGGCAAACTCGACGTAGCGCGCGAGTTTTGGGCGCGTACGCGCGCTTAATATCTGGGCGCGCGCGTCACGACGGGGGAATATACTGGTTGCCGCGTGTGTCGGAAAGACAAAATTTATCGCTCACAATTAAGAGTGAGAGATTTACCTACGTCGATGTGCGTTGCACGTTTAGTTCTTAGCCGAAGACTCGCGCGAGTTGTGGCATCCGCGAAGCGCGCGTTGCTGGCGCGTTACGTGCGCCAATATGTAAATTCGATATTTCGATATGCAAAAAAAAAAAAAAAAAGAAAAAGAAAAAGAAAAACAAAAAATCAGTTAAACGAGCGTGGAATTTCAAATGATATTCGCTTCGGCGGATCGCGCAGCGGCTCAATTTGAATTTAAACGGGGGATTAGGAAACTTTATACGCGCGCAGTCGAAATTACGCGCGATAGTTCCGGAAAACTCATATTCAAAATTGCGCAGAACTGTAATTGATAATTTGATAATTAATGGAAGAACTTGTGAGCGCGCGAGAGTCATTAAGTTGTGACAAAGAGGAACGTCTCCTTCACGCTGCGAGATGTAATTTTCCTTGGAAGGGGGGCGGAGAGAGGGAGAAGAGGAAAACGTTTAAGTGCAAATGTCGTAATTATTGTGGGAAGAACATCATGAAAAAGACAATTAAGGCTAATTAGCGTGTAACGCGAGATTTGTAAAAGTACATCTCGCAAATTGCTGACTCTCAGAGAAAACAATGGTGCGTACCGTTTGACGTACCGTTTGTTGACAACAACGCGCATACACATACGTTGAAATATCATCAGACACAATCTGCGAGAGCGGGAGAGAGAGAAAGATCCGTTCCATTAACCGCGGTTGCCGCTATTTGATTATAATAAAATGGAGTTGAACCGTTAAATTGCGCCGTTAAAGCCCGCGTATTATTAAAATTGCACTTAAAGTTGCGCAAAATCCAACGATCCATATGACAAACTACTTCCGCGGTTGGGTTTATGCGTGCGATGAATTATCTTTGTTTTTATGATTTCTTTTATTTATTGCGAAAAAAATTCGGCGTTAATGCGTTGCAATTTGCCGCAACGTAAGTACTTTTTAAAACGTAAAATTTAAAACGTAATCAAAAAGTAAGAGGAACGCGATGTACAAACGCGGTTCTTACACGCGAACGAGAAGAGATGTGAACAAAATGAACCGATGCGATCGACACGGAGATGTGTCGACACAGACACAACGAGCCTTCTGACATTATAGAAACAATTACCGTCACCTGTTCGCCACATAGAAATAGATTTTCGGTAATGGCGCGTGGAGATCGTCTCCATTAATGGCGATCACCTCAAGTTACCCGCAATTTCGAAATAATTGAACAGGGCAAAATCGAATTCGACGATTTCGGCTATCAGCATATTTCCGCGTGGTAATCGATTTCCGGCAACATTGTACAATTTACGGAACAGCGTGTGCTGCCGCACCTAACTTCCACGCGCAAAGCTTTCCCAATCTAATTCGCTCGACGAAACGTTCGAAATTGATATTATGCGCGAGAAACAAACGGAGAACAAAAATCCGGAGATCTCACGTGACGGAAATTTGTTTTCCTCTCGCGAGACGCGAGAGCAAACATTTCCGGAAACACACGAGCCTAATTTCGCAAATCTCTCGGGGAAAGGAAAAGCCAGAGCTACAAACAGAGCGAACAAACGTGGAATCACGACGGACGATGATAATTGCGAGGATCTTCTTCCGGAGTGCTGGGTAATAATCCTGACACCTTCCCATCTTTTTTTTTTTTTTCCCCGCGACGCTCGATCTAGCTCACACATACGTCGGTGCGTGTGGTACGTGTATCGTACGTGTGTAACACATGTAATGCTATATATTAATAAATATATATATATATATATGCCTATGTAATGTATATAGATCCGAGCTGAAGCTACGAAGCGTGAGAACGGCTATCTATGGAGCATCGCTATTGTACGTTGCACTTGTGAGTGTTGTGTCGGACAGAAGAAGCCGTGAGAGAAAGAGAGAGAGAGAGATAGATAGAGATGCCCGTCAAACACGGGCGCGGGATGGGGATTTTTTTTTCTGGTCTCGGTCTGAGGACGGAGAAGTGGGGGAAGCGGGTCCCTGATGGCGAACGGACACCGAAAGTGGCTTCATTTGCGACGTCGATTTAAGCGCGGGCGAGAGAGAGATCTTTGACTTTTTTTTTCTTTTTCGCGGAGAGGCCGAATCGAGGAGAGGGATAATCATCGGCGGTTTTCCGCGTGAAAATTCGGGAAAGTGGAGCTTGTTAGAACGAGTGCACGAGGGGCGCACCTTCCCTAATTGGCAATTGGGCGGTAATTAAGCCGGAGCCGTAATCAAGGCACGTTTTTTTTTTTTTTTTTTTTTTAGCCTTTCGCAATTACGTATTAATTTTTAAATAGGCGTCGTTAGAGAAATTATTAAAAAAAATATCTATATGCGAGATATGTAACGAGCTTTAATTAAAAAATTATGTTGCGGATTTCATAAATTTGAGCGCGCGCGCGAGAGAAAAATGTGACAGAATATTAAGTCGTGATAAAAACATTGGATTGTAAAAATACAAATGTGCGCGCGCGTATAATAATTTGTAAATTACTGATATAACACTGCGTCGTGTGTGAAAATTATCTCGCTGCATAACATAAAAAATAATAAATGTTTCCGCTCTCAATAATACGACACCGAAACTGCAAATTAACTCGTTATATTCAAAAGCTATTCGAAAAATCTGCAACCGATAATATGAGGAAAAGAATTTTCAAACGTTTTTTTTTTTTTTTTTTTTTTATCATACATTAGCATCATTTATGGCTCGGTCAATAAAACAAAAAAATTTTCCCGTTGGAAAAAAACGTAATCGCAAAAATACGATCCCTCCTGTGTCTCGCGCGCCGCGCGGTTACATCGGTCGCATTTAGCACAGCCACATTTCGCGGTCCCTCGCCCCCTTTTCACCCTCCGCTTCCTGGTTCGCCCGAATAAAAAGCGCGTATAGCTCATTCGGAAGTATAGGGATCGATAATAATCTTTTTTTTTTTTTTTTTTGGTGCTCTCGGTGTGTACTGAGCGTGTGTCGGTGTGTACGTGGTACAGCAGTGTACCTGGTTGCCGTCGTAGGTCCAGGATCCGAACTTCATGTCACAGTGTTGATCGTCAAAGGGGAACCAAGTGATGTCTATCTTGCATGTGCTCTTGAAGATGCCCGGTGGGACGTACAAGCAACTGCCGTTATTACCGACCACCACGTTTGTTTGGTATGTCCCGTCGAAACCCTCATCCGCACTAACGTTTCATATTATACACTTTTATTAATTATCCTCGTCCATAGTCGTCGGTCTCGATTATCGTTTTAACGCGGTTTTTGTCGCGCGGTCTTTCTAAAACGACGGCGTGACGGATCATCGTCGGTTTCTTGTTCGGCAAGATCTCGCAAGAAGAATAGACCGACAGATTGATAGCGGGATCGAGAAACTGAAAATCCTCATCGTGGAGATAGAAAGATGAGACGCTTCAAAGCGCATCGCACGGTATTCATCAAACAATCATCTCTTACAAGAGATAATTAAAACGCGACTTTAAAATTGAATAGTTAGGAAAAAAAAAAAAACACGTTACTGATTTCTGTCGTTTCGCACCGACGCACTTGTCTCTCGTATCATTCATCTGGAAAATCGTATAAGATTCGCTCTTTTCACCGGGACGACGGTTTAAATGAGCAACAAAAACGAGAATCAAGGGGGTGAGGAAGAACGCCAGAAAAGCGGGAGATGCTCGCACGAATGTTATTCATGAAAATGCAAACCGCTTAGGGTCGCTTTTACGAGGGGAACCTCTTCAAGTCCCCGGGACTCGGGGAAAGGGAACGGAAAGGATGAAGAGGCGGGGAGGGAGAAGAGAAAGAGGTTTCCGCGCGCGAGCGTCGCTTGCGCCATTCGTGTTAATCCCTCAAGAATAATTTGAAGCGACCACTTAAACGGCGTTAAAGGATAAAGGCGGGATATTCGCGCGCGGGTAATCGGGGAGGGGAAACCTGAGCGCAAATTTTTTGTGACATATTTATCTAGCAAAGCGGCTTAAAGAGCAGTAGTAAGTTTCCGAATGCGCGCCGCGCCGATGTGAGAAGCGCGGAGGAGGGATAAAAATGAGAAGAGTATGTATATGGATGTTCTTTTATCATCGCTGCATAACGTACGTATCTCGAATGAAAGCGAGCTCCGATATCGGGACGACTTGTGAGACAACCCGACAAAGAAGCTGATGCCGCACGCCCGCGAAAGCCGAATGTCGCCGATATCGATGTTAATGTTCCCTCCCTTTCACCCCGGAGTCGCGCCACACGACGATACCGAGCAGAGTCAACGGGCGCCGTTGTCGAAGGTTTTTGAAGATGTCTTTCTCGCCAATCGAAAATCGATACCGCCGGTATCGTTAAAGACTCTCGCATCCTCTGTCCGCTTTTTACACGTTATCGCGGAACGAAGAACGAAAAGGATAAAGCAGGCGTTGGAAAGAGTACGGCGGGAGGAGGACGGGGGAAGAGGGAGGAAGGGCGCGCTTCAATAACGTTATCGGAGAACGGGAGTTAATTAATTCGAGCGAAGAATTGAATTTTCACAGGCACCGTTTGTATTAATCGTTATCGCGCATCTTCGTACGTGATCTTGCCGCTGCTCGTCCGTTTATTCCGCGAGCGCGATATTAAATGTGCGCGTCGGTTTTCTTTTTTTTTTTTTCTTTTTCGGCCCAGATCAATCGCCTAGGATCGGCCCGGAGCGACGTTTCTCTTCTTTTCGTCGTCGATTAACGCGCGCGATACTTTAATCCGAAACTCGACTCGCAGAGAGAAAGTAGGCCTCGTAAAATCGATCAATCCGAAAAAAAAAAAAAAAATCGCGGTCAAACGGCGTTTCCCCGTTAATGCGCGTTTATTTCGACGTCGGCGCGTCGGGGATCGGCGCGGTATTGTCGTCGTCGTTGTTGCGTGGCTAATGAAGACTAACGAGAGAAACGGCTGCTTTACCCCTCCCTCCCCAAAAAGTGTGTGTCCGGTTAATTAATCTCGCTCGTGCACGACGAGAACGAAACCACTGTTGAATCCGCCCTCCCTCCCTCCCACCCCTATCCCGAGTGCTCGGGCATTGGATTTTGTCGATCGTTGTGTGCTCTCTTTCATAGAAACTTCGTTATTCTCGTTGCATCGCATTTGTTTCTCCTCCCTCCCGGGGCTTTTTGAGCGTAAAAGTATGTGCGTATATGTGCAGCGCGCGTGTGATGATACATCAGACAAGAACATATATGCGTTTTGCGGACCGTTATTTAGACAATCTGTTATCGTGCGGATGCGTGTTAATTAGCTGTGGGAGAAAATATGCGGCCGCGGCGATTTACAACATGAGCGTGAGAAGCCGCGCACGTGGCTCACCGACACATTATCGGCGACCCGGTTAATAGAGTCCGCCATAACTACGCGCGGAATTTAATGACCGAATTGTAAGGGGTTAATTAATGATCACGAGACGGATTAGTATATGTAGGATAATGACAATCTTTGACCGGCGAGATTAGCCGATTGCGGCGGATCGTAGGAAATTGTCTATTAAAATCATGATGTTGAATTAGACGAGATAGCTGTCTGGACCGCAATTTTATATATGCAAATATTTTGTTTTAATTATTTCTTCAATGAATTAATTCGGTGGCGCATGTCTGATCGTGGGATTAGTTAACCAACTAATTATTTAACGCTAGTTTTGAATTTCTTTTCAAATATTGACAATAAAAGTCTTTTAAACTCTAAAAAAAAAAAAAAAAAAAAAAAAAAAAAAAAAAAAAACCGACGCTATTTCCCAAGGACATAAATTTAACGAAATACTTTGAGACAAGTAAATACACCACGCTTTTATTTTATCATTGATAAGTAATACTTGTTCTAAGTAGTGGCAAAGAAAGTTGCGACACTCTTCCGATCCAACTTGACGTAATCCAGTGTAATGGAAGTTACAATTTAGCTTAACATCACATTGCACTCGATACCGCGTCGTCATAAACTTGCCGCGAACTTTCGAGTTTTCGTTAATACCTTTCAACCCCCCGCGCGCGACACGGCAAAAGTTTCTGCTCGAAGAGAGACCAAGTACCTGAATGCCTAACGATTGTTCGACGCTAAGTACTTGCTGACTCATATCGCGGTTAAGAATGCAAGAAAGTTGCGCGCGCACGCCACAAACTGCCGTCGTCGTGCAAACGCGGTTTTAAGCTTTCGTCGCCCGGTTGAGCTGTGAAGCAGCAGCGGAAAACTTCAACATTAAATTCCACGGTATATATTGCAAATTCTTCCGCGTGTAACAAAAAAAAAAAAAAAATAGAACAATTACCGCGGAATCAACTTCAACAATCACGGAAACGATTGGCATGCTGAAACGCTTTCTAGATACGATTTGTTCATCGGCAATAATCAGAAATGCGACAAGCAAGTAAATAAAGTGACAATCCGAAACAGCGAGACACCGCAGTAGCGGACATTCGGCGGCGGCGGATTTCGATGATGAAACACGTCCCGGTGGGATTAAAGGACAATGTTTATCGAGCCGTTCTCGCTTCCTCTTCCTCGCTTTTCCGAGCTCCATCCCTCCGCCGATTTACGGCGCGGCGTGTGCATCAAAGTCCACGCGCTGTCGCGTTTCTGAATTCCGAGGGGCGTTTTCGTCGATTGTTCCACGTCGAACAAAGGCGGATCCCGCTGCGGTGCCTATTGTCGGAGCTTTCGGATAAATTCTGTTCTCGAGAATTGCGCTGACCCCCTCTCGCTCTCTCTCTCGTCTGCTTTTCTCTTCCGTCCGGAGCTCGCGCGTCCCTCTCTCGTCGCGATATTCATGAGAGGCGAGCGAGAGAGCAACAAGTAAGTCGCGCGCTCCGGATGATAGGCGGCCACCCTTCTTTTGTTTTCGCGACGGTAACGACCGTCCCGCCCTCTCCCCCATATTGTACATACTCACGCGCGTTCTGTGTGTATCTTAAACAATATCGACGAGATGGGTACTTAAAGCTCGTTTAACGTGCGCGGGCAATCCGCGCGATGAACGAGACCGCGGAAAAAGTGGGACAATTATTACCAGGGGGCAATTAAGAACTTTCTTAGCGCGCGCTAGCTGCTTTGGTATGCAACTCGGTTATCTTTTAAAAGACTCCGCACGACGCGATTTAAAGTCGAGCGAGGAAACTCGCGTAAGTTTCGCCGCGCGGTGAGAAACGGTAACGTTTCTCATAAACGTTTTTTTTTTTTCCGAGAAACGGCACAAAACGCGGCATCGAGGTGCTTCATTAAATAAACGAACGAGATAAACGCACGAACGTGTAAAACGCGGAGGGTAAACGCGTTGTATTGTTTCGCAAAAATCAGTCTAACAAGATATGCGGACGTTCTTTCTCTTACATCCCGATCTAAAAGGAAGAAAGAAAATTCTGCAATGTTAATTATAGATTTCGATATGCCCACTGTTGCGAGTATCGTTACATATAGCCCGCTGATGCGTGCGCCGCGTAAATATCGCGTAAAGGTGAAAATATTACGTGAGATCGGGTCAACAGGAATATAAAAATATTATGGATCGATATAAACGATACGCGAGTGTGTGTGTGTAAAATCCCATCTCGTCCGTTCTGTAGCTGCAACAACACATCGTGATACATGCAACACGCAGGCGCCGCGCGTTGCGAATTTTCGAAATATTGATTATTCGCGCTAAGCGAGAACAGAATTTTTCCGACGTTTTTTCTTCGCGATTTTGGATTATGAAGACTGACGTTATTCTAACACATCCGCACGTAAACCCACATGTCGCATCGGCGACAAGAATTTACAATGTTTTTAACTTGGAACTTGAAAAAGAAGAAGGATAGCACGCAATCGACCGACCGACCGTTTTCCGTCGCGCGCACAGCGAATAGCTTCCGCGCGATGATGCGGTCTTACACGATGAGCGATCGTGTGCCCGCGGGCGATACGATCGCTCCTATATATGAGTACTCGCAGGACCGTGGAATCGATTCGAGAAACAGATTCGCGCGCAACGGGAAACTCGATCAATCGGCGCTCCAGAGAAAACTCCGGTTTTCCGACAGTTTTTTTTTTTAACGACGTAAACAATATAAATTTCAATTATCGATAATTACTATATATATATAATAACTTCAATTATCGATAAATCCAATGCACCGGGATGCACTCGAGATTAAATTAATTAATCGCGAATATTTTTGTGCGCGGTTTAATTTATTTTGATTCTCTCTCGAAGTAATTAATCCCAAAGTAATTAATTATTTGATCTCCCTTACGTGAATTCGTTATAAATTATTTATTATCTCTAATATTTCGAAGAGGAGCGTTTCGTTGTAAGATATGAGAAACGATCGAAATGCACGTTGTGTGCAATCACTCTTATCTTCGGCACGGGGCTTTTTTTTTTCTAGTTTATCCACCTATAAATTACTCTCAACTACTAGTGGACACACACGCATGGTTGCAACAAGTGCACGTTAGAGAGAGAGAGCGCGTTACATGGAGCTTTTCTTCATAGTCCGTGCGAGAAAGAGATTGTTCTCGGGTGCGAAATAACATCCCCTTGCGTGCGAGAAAAAAAGCCGAACAAAAAGAAGAGAGGAAAAATGAAATCAAGATTATTTAGGCGGCATATAAAGCGGCAAACGGCAGACACGGCAAGTGACAGCCCCTCGCGTCGTCGTCGTCGTCGTCGCGTGATGGAGAAGATCGTAAAGCGCTGTTCGCCTAATCTCGTTAGACTTCGATCGTTATCATAAACCGTTGCACATGCAACACGACCAACGAGCCGCATATCCGCCCGAAGCACCTTCGGCCGCACCGAGATTGAAATGTCAAGCGTGGAAATTCGGGGTTGCGCCCTCGAGGCTCGGATTGATCGGCCGACGACGTCTCCGTCCTCCGTCGTTTGTGTTTCACGGTTTACACGTCGGACTGATCGATTTAACCGTCCTCGGTCGTCGTCGCTCTGGTCCTCGGTCGACGATTGAATTCGAGTTTAAACCCCGGGAAATCGGGGATTCTTTTTTTTTTCTTCCCGCGAGCGAAAAGTTTACTCGTCTCTCTTTTACCGCGACGGTCTCTAAACGTTCTCTTTTCTCTTATTGTGTGCCTAGGACGGTTGGGGTTTCACCGACCCTGCCGCAAGACCTGCTTCCTTCCGACTCTTTCGCTACGCTACACCCACATAAGAGTCCCGAGTCACGTGTACAGCCGAATAAAACGCCACGTAAAACTCGCGTCGTCTCGCTACTATATTCCTTCTTTTTTTTTGTGTGCGTCATTTGTTTGCCATCTGTCAATTGACGGCTGCGATCTTGAATTTATTATTTGCACTCGCTTTCTCTCTCGCGTACTACATATCGGCGTGTATATACAACCGTCTGGGCGTGTCAACCGACACGATGCGTGCGCAATGGACGATCGATCAAACGACTTATTAAAAGACTGGAGGATGAAGAGATCAAACTCCCGTTTTTCTCTCTCTCTTTTTTTTTTCTTTTCAGTCTCGACAAAGTCTCACTCGACCGCTGCTTGTGACAATGACGAAAAAAACGAGCGCGTTGCGTTATATCGCGCGACTGTTGAAAAAGAGATGTCGCGAGAAAAATCGATACGAAGTCGCGCGCTGTCGCGAATTTTACGCCACGTCTTTGCGACGTGCACACACGACGCCTTCTCTCTTCTATCCGGGTCGCTCCCGTGAGCAAAATAGCAGCGCGACGACGATGACGTGACAAAGTGGCCCGGCCCTCCGTACGTCATAAATGTCGGGCGAACTGTCGGAAAGTTAACGGGCGCGCCAAATCAGCGGGAGCGCGGTGTTACCCTGATTTTCGTTTGCGAAACTAGGTGGCTCGCGGTGAGCCGCTTGCGAAATGTATATTGCAAACGACACTGATTTCCGACCTCCCCGATTAGCTCACGGTGGAAGACCGATAAATAACATTACGACGACGCGATTACAAAGCGACGGATTTATAAATTGTGCTCTCGCTCGATCTGCCGGAATTTTTTTTTTTTTTCAGCTGACACGCTACGCCGGATCGGAGAAAGAAAAGTTTTTCGAAAAGCGGAACGTTATTTATACATTAGAGGAAAGTTGACGCGGAGACACGGACTTTGTCAAAGAATGTTTTCCATTTGCAAGAAACACGCTGCTATCAACGCGCTCCAGATTAATGTTCTCCAATTTCTCCGACTGTCCGCATCGCGCGCGAAGAAAAGAGCTCGCGGCTCTACTAAAATAGATATATTTCTTCTCTCGCGTTGTGTACACACACGCGCGATTTGTCGCAACGTGTCCTCCGGACAAAGTAGCAGCTACGGAAGTAGCTACTACTTCGTTTCGCGAGAGAACAAGCGAGTGCAGAGAGGTGAGGTGATCTCGAAAGCGACGAGAGAGAGGTGAAGAAAAAAAAAAAGTTCTTTCCTCCCTCATTTTCTCGTGACTCGGGGACCTTGTTGTGTCCAGAACGCATACTCCAAAGTTCACGCCGGTGATTTGACGCGTGCGAATGGTAGGATGCAGATACCGAGCCTGGTCATGCGCCGGTGGCCCGCAGTAACGGAGTAGCCTGACGTCTCTTTGTCTCAATTAATTATTCACATAATTACGACCGCCGCTCGCTGCAAGCACCGGCATTCGCGACGCGACTGCCGAGACTTTTGATGACTCGCGATGATTTATGGAATAAATCATCGCTGGCGAGACGATTCTCTGTGCGTGCACACGCACATCGGCGCGTTTAATTAATGTTGTGTATTAATGCCGCCATTTAACACACAGCGCAAGTCAAGACTCAAGAATGGAATGCGATCTCGTGTATTGTTCGCACAAATAGTAAAATCTTGATGATTTGCTTTCGTGCGAAATTTCGTAAAAGACCGGAACAAAGTGCACGCGAATTGTCCGCGCTCGCAGACTTGGCAGGAGCGCGTTCCATAATATTTATTTTCGAACTTAAATTCGACTCGAAGAGCAGAAGTTCGATCTGGCGTGTGTTTGCGTTACTCCTTGATTATTCCTTTCGAGAGACGTGCGTTCTCTCAAACTCGATTGGAAGTTAACGGGATAAAACGGGAAGAGAAGAGAAATTTCGAAGTCGCGCGCGCGTAGTCTCTCTCTCTCTCTCTCTCTCTCTATGGAAATTAAACACATTCTCCATTCAAGGTAGGTAAATAACGTGGAATGATTACGAGTTCTCATATTTGTATGTGTAGTCTCGGGGAAATAGTGATGTACGCCAATTATGTATTCTCGTATCCCCCGGAGGGGTGGCGACCGAATGGAATCGCGTTCGTTCGTGAGCGCGCGCGATTCGATTAAATAACCCGGGATTAAGTATGCAGATTTGAGTAGTGTCTCTCTCCGATCCGGCCGCGAAATCGTAGGGGGATCAAGAACGTTCCCCAATTGGTCGGAAAGAGCACATGTGGAAGATTGTTATAAAATGTATATGCTTATATAAACGCGAGAGAGAGAGAGAGAAAGAGAGAGTAGGACTCGACCCCGATTGGATCATCCGCGAGATCACGTAGATTTCACGACTATATATATATATATATATGTATTTCCCCGAAGGCTCGATCGAATTCCGAACGCGCGACTCGTGTTTCCTACTGGCGACGGTTCGCGATGTGATATGTGCGCACAGCTCGAACGGACAACCGTATCGCGCGACTCTTCTCTTTATGCGCGTCCGGAGCACATCTCATTGTCAAATTTGCATCGAAACGCGTCAACGCGACCGGACGCGTTTCCTCGGGTTTTCTCCATTTCGCTCGACGTCGCGGAAACTATACGGATATCCGACTCGTAAGAAAACGTCGAGATTTCCGACGGAAAAGAGATCAGCCCCATTCGAGGCGCACGTAAAAATTTATTACCGCGCGCTAAATCTTCGTAAAAATAAACCACTCCGGTGAGTACACCGAAGTTTTTACGGTGCAATCCGTTTGGTTTCGGAGGGAATTTAAACAAGATGCGATAATCCGATGTGTAATCCACATCGTTTTGTCTCGCATATTTATGCGCTTGATTTTACAGACGTTTTTATTTTGGAGATCAAATGTTATAAAAAATACGGCCAAAATTATCTCCGAGAATTCTCATATTCCGCAGCGATCTTTCCGAGGATTTCGCGAACGCGAGTTTCAACCACGAAACGCGATGTAAAGACATTACCGCAGCCGCTTCATATACTTTTCAGCAATAGCTCGTTGATGTGCCGCGGCGCGAGGCGAACGGGCGAGAGGAGAGAAAGGTGTTTCAGACGAAACGGATTTTACGAGCCGCGTCCCCGATACACCGAGCCACTCGAACCCTCGCGGGTTAACGGCAGCTTAAATTCAACGGGTAACGCCCAAAAAGCACCTTCGGGCAAGATACGAGAGATTCGCTTTACGGTTTCGCGGGAAGCGCCTTTTCCCTCCGAAGGGACCGGACGCGTAAACCGTTCCCCTGAGCCCGTTACAAAATGAAGGTCCACCCTTCTCCCGTCGTTATCTTATTTACACTCAAACTTCTCTAACAAGATTGGGACCGACGTCTTCAAAATTCTAACGTGAGGGCTCCGTATATATATACATATATATATATATATATATATATATACACACGTACATGTACACGTTCTGCGAGATAAGCAGCTCCTTGTTCTCCTGGAGCCTTCGCCCATTATTTTTATATGATACGATTTTTAGAGAAAAATTATGTTACCTTTTCTATCTACACTTATACACGCGAAACAGAAAGTGTTTGCTGTTATATGACCAGCAAGAAAAATGTGAAAAAAATTGTTTTCCTATTTACTGAATTTTTTATTTTATCAACAAAAACCTTTGTTGATAAATGTTTACTGAAGTTTTTATTAACAAAGGGTTCTGTTGATAAAATAAAAAATTCGGTAAACAGGAAAACAATTTTCTCACATTTTTCTTGTTGATCATATAACAGCACAAACACTTTCCTCTGTTCCGTGCAAGTGTGCAAAAAAAACGTAACATAATTTTTCTCTAAAAATCAAATCGATGAGCTTAGCAAATTTGTTTTGCTCGCCGTATAGTAACTGATCATATTGCTGTCCTTCTTTTCCGCGTAACAATTCGCGTTATCTCTTCTAAAACACATTATCTATTTATTTTCAATTAATTGGAAAACATATATAACACAGGTTTTACAAACTAAAAAACGAGAGTTTTAAAATCAGAATGCGTTCGTCGCGTCAGTGGAGAAACGTGATGATATTTTCGATTCGGTCGACAGATGCGACAGCGGAGCTATCAAACGACACGTACAATGTCGAAGTCGATTCGCGACGGCGAGAGCGCGTAAATCAAATGTCGTCGATCCGGCGGTTGTTTTGAGAACAAATCTCCAAGCGCGATTGTTTCAGAAACAGTGTAGCAGCGGATTGCGCGTCTCTACGAGACACGTCAAGTAGATTTTGCACAGCTGCCCCGATAAGCCGTTTCTCTCTTGTGTCCCGATATTTCCATAAATTTTTCCGGCCGATAATGGAAGAGCACATATGTTAAATGATTTAACGGCGCGCGACATATTTATCGGAGAAATCGACGATGTAATTTAGGACCGCAATTTGTCGCTGGATGCGCCTCGGGGCGAAAAAATATTTGCACTCCGCAATGATGAAGAGATCCCCTCGCGCTTACGTGGCGAAAAAAAAAAAAACATATACGTAAGAAACTCGCAGAGAAACTGTATATTACATACGATTGAAAAAGTCGCATCGAGTATTCCATCTTCGATCGGTTTTCTTTTGAAAAATTGATTTCCGACGCCTGCGACATTTCCTCGCGAACGTCACGATCACGAAGTCGTCCGCCGTCACGACTATCCCTGCGGTCCATAGTCATTGCACGCTCCCGTGATACTCACAAAAGCAAAGTTTTCCGAGACGAGACTTTAATTAATTGAAGTGATCCCGCACACACTTTACCAACCCGCGTCTGCAGTTGGAGGGAACTTCTCTCGTCGGTCCGGCTAACTTGGCCAGTTGTTAGTTGCGGTCGCAGAGGCGGACTCGCAGCTTGTGTGTGCGTCCGGGCTAACTACTTCTTCTACCCCTCGCCCAGCCCCTCTCTTTCACTTACCGCTCTCGTCACTTTCCCGCTGCACTTTTGATTCTGTTTATCTAATCATATATATATATATCTCTCTCTTCCACGTTCGTGTTCTCACAGCGTACTTGAGACTACTTTTTCCCCCTCTTAACTCTTCCTAACAGAAAGTCGAATGATCGCGTTTATTTTACGACTTAATGTCGCAACAAAACACACTGCGTTATAACGCGCACTTAAATTCGTCATAAATTGTTTTCATCAAACGTCCCGTCGATATTCAATTTTACGATAATTCGGGAGGAGTTCGCGAAAATGATTTTACGCCAGATCGAAATTCACGATATTATCGATTCATAACACGAGTCTACGAGTTAAATCTGAACTCGTGCGTACAGAAATCTTCTGCGCTCTAATACGCGTCCGTTTCTATACTCACACCTCCAATATTCTATGTGTGGGATGTGGATCGCGATCCTAATCACATTTGATTGTTAATATGATCCGACGCGCTACTCACCGAGCTACAGTTGATGAGGAATATCTAATTTACGCCTGATCGAACGGCGAATAATCACGAATCACCGATCGGCGGAGTAATCAGAGCGCGTGTAACGCGCGACGAACGGGTGGAGCAGAAAGAATTTGGTTCGAATATCGAAAAAAAAAAAACGCTGTTATTTCATTCGTCGTTGTTATAATTAAAATCGCTCTCGAATTTTATTCGCCGACATTTCGGTTTTCAATCTCTTTCGGCGCGGCGGGATCATAGTCAATACAATAAAAACGTGATGAATGTAGGAAAAAAAAACAAAAAAAAAAAAAAACTGATATTTCAAAATATATATCGGTGTTTTATAATTATCAAAGCTCTTTCCCGCGCGCGGGAGAGTTCGATAGATCGCATTCCGTTCTGTCTGAACGCTTTGCGTCAGGCGATCCGATCGCAATCCTATGACTTATGCATTAGAACCCTCACAATGCGCTAGTGCGAGAGCGCTAGAATGGGCACAATGAAGTGGCCCGAACATGCAATCGACACGTACGTTACCGTTTAGCACGCGAATCGGCTGGCAGCGAGCGGCAGTCGTATTAATTTTGCGGATCGTCGAGCGTGAATGATTTTTCACGTACGACGACCCGCCAATTATAGATATATTGCAAACCTATAAATACCTAAAGACTAATTATTCTAGAGGCTATGATAAGAGAGAAAATGGCTGAAAATGCAAGTCGGCCACGGCGTCGATCTTCTTGCTCCGAGATGATCATAACCATTTAACGCGCGTTTCTCTTTTCCACCACGTAACGTTTTTCTTATATTATCCGACGATCTTGGTCTCGCAACGCACAAATTTCATCTGAACTAAAATAATATTCTCCGACCGCTTTTACGAAACGACGTGACCGACTTCGGTTTGTTTCGAAAAAATGATAAATGGTCGGCACTTATGCAATTAGTTAATACTCTAGCCTTTTAAGATCTGCGTATGTAATAGCTGCGTTTGAAATTGCGTTCTCGCGGCTTGACCCGCTTCGTGACCTCCGGCGTGCGCGCGCGCTCTCATCATTCTCGCGATTTATACGGTCGCAATATCCCTCAATGCGACCACCACCAGCACGAAGCGAGTCAAGTCCGTCCGAGATATATATAAAGAGAGAGATTTCTACGATCGGGGGGTTAATAAATATATTACGTGGATACAATATTTACAAATGAAAATATACACAAGTACAAGTATATATATAGATATTAGATATATGTATATATGTATATGTATATACTCGATTGTTACTAGGATTCAAGTAAACGCATGCACTTCAGGGACTTTGATAAAAAAAGAAATATATATATATATGTATATGTATAATACTTTTCAAATATATATATAAGATGCGAAGCAACACTAGGATAAAAGTTACGTACCCTTTGATTTTTCTTTTTTTTTTCTTTCTTTTAAATATATACTACGTTCGTAAAGGCACGTGAAAAGAGTACAAAGAGTATATATCGAAAATAATTTACGCTCCGAACGGAGCGGGGGAGAGTATCTCCGTGCGAGGAGCGGACTTAAAGTTAATGAAAAAACTTTTGCTGCAGTGGCGTCACTGCCGCGCTATTTCTTAGCCGTTGCAGCTTTTCTCTGGAAAAAAAAACATTCTTAAAAATCTTAATTTTCCTCCCTCTCGAGGAGCGCACAGGTGGAATGTGTCTCCCGGACACGAGTTACAAGGCAACCGTTTTTTTTCTTTATTTTCACGTTTTTTTTTAACGTAACGAAAAGAAATTTAACTCGCGACGTATATGCAGCAATCGGGATAAATAATTCGCGTTCAACGTTTACGCTCGTCAATAAACAGGTCAACAAACATTTTCGCAATTTTTCGAGTGTGTGTGTGTGTGTGTGTGTGTGTGAGTGTGTTATATCTCTCTCGCGCGTTATTTGCGAATCGATAAGTTGCTGTTTGCGCGTGCGGTAGCTTTCTGATGCTTTGCGCGACGTAAATTGTCACGCTTGAAATATTGACAGTCTGGAATCGCGATACGAACCACCGGAAGTCCCGCGGCTTATCTTCATCGACGCGTGGCAATTGTATCGTGGTTAAATCACGGCGGATTACGTCGCGCGCGTACTACGCGCGAACGGGTGAGAATTTCACGGTTCGCGTAATGCAAACTCGTCGATATTTTCGTTCTTGCATTGGTTTCGCGGTTGTTGTTGTTGTATCGTGTGTGTACTACACGCTCTGGTAACGTCACGTGAAACAATCGCGAACTTTGATCGTTACGCTTCTATTCTCCACACACACACACACACACACACACACACACACACACACACAATAGAGAATATTTCGTCGACTTAAATATTTCTTTCCACGCAAAAAAAAGGAAAAAAAAAGATGTACGTCGAATCGTCGATACAATGCAACAGAATCGTTTTGAAATTTCTCACGCGGTTTTTGAAAAATCAATTTACGTGCATATTTTACGCGATGTGCCTTTTTTTTCTTCTATCAGACGTACTTTGTTAACACCGTGATTACGAGCATGGCACGCGGATGTTTTACGCGCGTCCGTCTAGTGTTAATTAAAAATTCTATTACTTTCTGGGCGCCCTCTCCTTTCAAGCATGCGCTTGGCTGAAATATATCTCTGACAAATGGTGTGTTAGTCGAAAAGCTACTGGCTTGTCAATAATACAAAATGAGAACCGCTACGCAGATGTAACGAGGCCAGATTACCTGTTGTACATGAGGATATCCGGTTTCCAAATTTTGTTCGGCGTAATTCGAAGGTCCTTCACTCCGCCGTACTCGCTCTCGTTCCACTGGAGGTTATAGTCCGTCCACTCCTAAAGGCACACAGAACAGAGAGATAGAAGGAAATTAGAATAACGTAAATACGAATTAAAAAGTGTGAAATAACATCGCTTTGTCCGGTGCGACGTAAAGTGCATGTTAACTGTGTGTGTGTGTGTGTGTATTACATTTCGCGGAAAAACTCAAACATCTTTCTAAAATTCGTGCTTGGATTTTACGTGAAAAAATGAGACAATTTTCTAGTAAAAAAATATTATAGATATATTACATTGCCATTTACATACATTTACGTTGTCATCAACACAACATGGCAAAAAAATTTCATCCGTACGAGAATTAAAAAGAATTTTCTCGCGACGACGAGCAAAATGTTTTTTTTAATAAAAAAATAGATTATATCTTATTTAAAAAAAAAACAGAAATGGAAATATTACATATATATGTACAATAACGAAACGAATATTTATTCTTCGCGTGCGGACAAGGGGAATACAAAAATTAAGTAACACATATACAATAATATAATATGAGAAGCGCTATTAATTTGAATTTAATTATAAGTAAAATTTCCCCGTTTAATAAACGCGATGTGAACGCTCCTCCAATCCAATCCCCATTATACGAAATAAATGCTCGCGTAATTTTCAATTTTCATCCCTCCGGAGAAATAATCTAATTATAAAATCGATGTGCTTGCGCTTGATGTTCTCTTTGCCATTTATATATCATCGTCATGTTTGAACTATACAGCGCGCATAAATATTACTGTCATTTTAACGGACGATTGCAATGCGCAATTAAATTTTAAAAGTTTAATACCGCCACAAAAGACCGTTTGTTCTTAAAACGATTTAATTTAATCCGCATAAAAGAAACGCGAAATAATAATAAACATTGTATAATAAATATTGCGCGGATATGTTTTTTTCTTTTTTTCTTTAATATATTTTTCGCGTTCCGTGCTTTGCTACAAAATATTCTATTCTGCAAACAGCAATATTATGTTTCAGCGCACTCTACGGTTTATTCATATAAAAAACATAAGCACATATACACGAAATAAAACTTCATCGATATTATTCGGAAGTTCGCAATGACGTTACATGGAAAACACTACTACTATACGTACGTAGTACGTACAATCGGAACTGCGCGAAAATCATTCAATTCTGCGCGTTAATGCGATCCGAAGGATTTACAGAGCCTTTGGCCGTGAATAAATTTGCGCGACTCAATTAATCCGCCCCCGTTGTACGAAAGATTAATTATCCGCGTAAATTCCGCGCTGACAAAGTTCTGAGGACCTGGGTTAACTCGAGCGGAACCGATCGAATTTTGCGAAATGACCGAGGAAAGTCGACCGTGAATTCTGTCGTCGAATTAGTCCGAGTGCTCGTAAACAAACAAAACTCTCTTTCTCTCTCTCTCTCTCTCTCTCTCTCTCTCTCTCTCTCTCTCCTGGATCGTCGATCTGCAACGACAATTTTGTCGTTACAAGCGGGGGTTTCTGGAGCGGAGAAGTTGAGATGAGCCACGTTTAACTTGAACGATCAAAGTTTCTCCCGCGAGCGGGGAGAGTCGCGTTTTATAACTACTACTATATACAATTCGGCAATTTCCCTTCAACCGCCGCGACGCGTACAATTCGCGGAAATTGTATTTGCAAAGATAAAGCGCGTCAGCGCGCTCGTAACAAAAATAATAATAATAATAATAATTTTATCTTTATGCTCACATGTGTCCCGAACATTATGCCGAGAGAGAGAGAGAGGGAGGAGAAGAGAGCTGAGTAATTTAAATTAGAATTATCATCGGTCGCGCATTCCCGGTGCGCAACTTTATACTTCATTTACATCACGAGCCGTGTGATAAAGCCGTGAGCATTTTCAGTCCGGCCATCCGCAGCCATTGGCCTCTATATGCAAAGCGCGTGCGATTTATGAGGAAAAATTATTACGGGGGTCGGCGCGCGAAGAAAGATAACTGAGAGAACGTCCCGCGCTAACTCAATAAATCAGTTTCCCCGACAGCGAGTTACGTTTCCCGACTCGAGAAGGATTCCTTCTGAAAACCGTCGACCCCTACTCGAGACTCAAGCGCGGATACTCAGCGCGGTCACGTAGCCTTTGCTAAATATTCATCGTTACAACCCGCGAATCAGAAAACTGCAATATCTGGAGTGCGAAGTTCGCGAATTCGAGCAGAGGGAAGGGAGGTACAAGACCGGCATGCGCGACCTGGTTTCGCGATAGCGGCGGCGGCAACGGCGGCGGCGGCGGCGACTGCACGCCGCTCGCATAGGAAGCGCGCGGCGCTGTACCAACGCTTCATAATGTATACTTCAATTTCCGGTCCGCACGTTAAGTTCGCGGCGTTTGCTCATTAGATTACGCGGCTGAATTGCACAAACGAGAAATTCAGAGCGTCCGCTCCGGTGAAAGTATCCGTCCTCGTCGTTTTCTCGGGCGCGCCGAGATTCCCGGGGTTCCGTTTCCGCGCGCGATAGCTAGCTGTGCGCCGCGCGCGTGGTTTTCTACGACGCGCCCATTTCGCGAATCACCGAGGCGAGATGTAATGAAAGCTACACTCGACGACGACGACGACGACGACGATTCCCGAAACACGAAATTTTATCTCGTCTCTCGTGTTTTATATCCGTCGCGACTACTTACGTTGTTGAAAGCGCGTATCGATTTCCCTGTCGAAATTCCTCCCCGAGTGCAAGTGGCTAGCGTCGATAAAGCACGATCGTTTGATCCCACTTTGCCGTTCGGTATAAAGCAGATTTTCAATGCATATTTTATTAGGTAATTTCAATATATTTTTTAAATATATACTCGGCGCCGTGTGCGGCAGTTACGGTAGTTTTAATGTTACATCGCGATATATATGTCACGCGCAACAAATCAGCGATATCGAATATATATACATATTACGCTTGTGATTAAACGAGGTTTTCCGAATATAAATTTAAATATTCTTTAATTAACATCCTCTCCGGACACGTTACATCGGTTTTTTCCACACGACGGCGCGGAATCTGCTGATTTGCTTATTTAACGCGGCGCTAAGGCAAACTCTCTCTCTCTCTCTCTCTCTCTTTCAGGCCTGTAATGGTATGTGGAACGTGGTAACATAGTTTCTAAGTTGAGGGGTTGGAAAATCTCAACGTGGGAAAAATGCGTCGCATTGTTTCGCGAGGCTGGTTTACAACAAGTGTGCTCGGAATACACGTTTATTACTTAAGTTCGCGTTCCCGCATTCCCTTATGTATGTACGTAGAGCGCGATACTTAACGAGCCATAACTCGCGCGTTTTCCGCCACTCGAGGCGTTAAGCCAGTTTAATGCTATAATCGAACCCTCGGCCACACGTCAAAGCGAACGGAGGATGTGACATCGAGGAAAGAAAAAATGGGGTCATCGGCCACGTCGTTATTAACCCGTTACTTCAACTCGTTAATAAAAATTACGCAACTCGTGTCCGGAAAAAAAAGAAAGCTGCATCTTTGTTCGAATAAACAAGCGCTGTATCGTTTTTTTTTTTTTTTTTAAATCTCAATCAGGTAAAAGTACAATCTAATGAGACGTGCAATTTCTATGTACTTCTCGCGAACAAAAACTGTTTGCGACGTGAAATGTAGAAGTGAAATGATCCGCGATGGAAACGCCCGGAACTCTCTCTCTCTCTCTCTCTCTCTCGATTAAAAAAAAGAAAATACGATAGAAACACAAGCTACTTTCTCGCGGAGCGTAACAAAACTTTGTGGCGGTATCGCGCGAGGACTAACTCCCATTAAAGTTTCGGATTAAGTAAATGTCTCGGTGTAATGACGCCGATACGGGGGTTCGTGTCGATGCGACGCGATAAATATGTCACTTTTTATATTGTGTAGCTCATAAATTTGTCTCGGATCCGCAAAAGAAGAAAAAAAAACGAAAGAAAACAGCGTTCGAGGAGGAGGAGAGGATATTAGGGCCAATGTCGAAGAGTAAACAGGCTCGGTATACACGCGCGAGGGAGACTTCACGGTAACTGAAAAAACTGCGAACTAACAGCTGACAAACATGGAAAGTAAGATAGTTAATGGAACAAGTAAGTTTGTTAGCACACTAGGTCGCAATTTAAAGTAAAGCGCAACGCGGTGCAACGGTGCGGAGACAGATTTTTCTATTGAAGGTAAAACTTGGAAGAAAGTCAGTAGATTTTCTCTTAAGCAGGAAACTTTTATCAAATCAAACTTTTCGCCATTCATCGAGCACCAGCGACGTTACGATGTTGCGCCATTTGTGTGTCACATACACGTTTAAGTTACAATAATATCCACCACACGAAGAAGAAGAGAAAGCGCTTGACGAAGAGAAAACTCGCTTTTATATGCGAACCAACAGATGTCGGAGAAAAAACTGTTTACTCTACTGCTAAGGAGTTTACGTATTTGATGAATGTGCGAACGTTTTTTTGGGGGGGAGAAAAAGCGCTGAAAAATCACAAATTAACGTCAAATTTCATATACGTGCGTGCAACAATTTTATATATTTTCAGAATATTTAATATTTAAATATAATTACTTTGTGTATTTTCAGGATATTTAATATTTAAATTTCAAGTATTTTAAAGCGCCAGAAAGCTTTATTTTTGTTTTTCGTATTATCGACAAATGACATAGAATTTCAACTGCAAATGTAAACCGTTACATTTGCATTTGTTTTGGAAATAAAAATATATAATTACCAATTTCGAATTGCAACGTGTTCAGTTCAGCAAACGAACTCTTTAAAACGGAAGCAAAATATGTAATATCGCGTCGCAAATTACAGCTCTGGTCGAAATTGTTTCGTTGACCAGCGCGTCAAGAAACTGTCGAATTACGGAGCGTGCTTCTTGCAACCGGAATAGTACGTGTGCGGGCAACTACGCACATACATACATGCTATCCATCTTCGGACGGCCACAATGGGTAGGCGTATGCATTCTACCGCATACCCCTCTCGCATTAATGCAACGCGTGCCTTGGGTTAAGGTCGCCAGGCTATATATATGACGATCTTCCGAAACCGCAAACTCTACTCGGGTCTCTTGCACCGCGTCGTGACACCGCGGCTGACCGAGGCTGCGATATTCCGAGGATCGGATTTCGTTCGCGCGAACTGCGACAATAAATTATATCGCGGCATATACAGCCGGCGTTGCCCGATGATTTATACAATTGCCGAATCAACTTACGCGAATTAATTGGAGTCGTTTCGTGTAAGAACTCACTCGCCCCGCTCTCTTTGCACAGCGAATTACTCACGTCGTGAGTAATTTCACAGAGTTGCGAAAACATCTCCTTCTTCTCCTCTTTCTTGTAACGCGCGGATATTTTATGGCGCACGTGTGAGCTTTCTTCTCTTCAAAAAAATAAATGTATCGAGTACATAAAATTCGCTAAATTTTTGTCACATATGCAATAGTTACTTTTACATATGTAACGTGTAAATAAATATATTTGCGATATTTTGCATATAAGTATTTTGTGTAGAAATAAATGTTTTTACTTTTGTAAACTTATTTTCGAGACTACGAGAAAAGCCGGAGGAAATATAAAAATGATTTCCATCTGTTTCGGAGTGCCATATAGATTTACGTTACGACAGAAAAACGGCATAGTCGCACGAGAGGATGAAATATGACATCGTATCCGACGCGATGTAAAATCATAAACGTCTGAAACGTTGGTGAAAAAAAAAAAAAAAAAAAAAAAAAAAACAAAAGAATCGTAGTTAAAAAAAGTTCTAAAAATTTTTAGAACGCCCATTAAAGTGTCAACAAAACCCGGTTGCCTTAAAAGTCGTTCTCGGGAATTTCGTGCATATGACAATGCGAACGGTGTAAGAAGCTCGTCGTCGTCGTGATCGTAATGTCGTTATCGTTTTCGTCCGGATGACGGCCGGAAATTTCGATTATATTATCCCGTAGAAATCGCCGGGAACAGCACGGGGACAAATTATTGATCTCGTTAGGATAATTAGAGTTATCGGATTATGCGGCGTAGGAGATTGCCCGGTTAACTCTTGCGTAGGTTGACTCTGGATGGATTATACCGTGGCGAGACGCGGTTAAGGTCCGACACGTAACGTGTACTCGTCTGAATTGTTAATTTCGCGAAATGGACACGTCGTGACCTGCGACGATTCATCGCGATGCATCCTCCTGCATTCCGCGCAGGGAACATCTGTGTGTACCTTATGTTACGTGAGAGCGTGTAAAACCACCCACACATTTTTCAACGAGGAAGAAGTCCCGCTTCGCACATGTCACGGAAAACAAGTGCGCGCGATTTTGTCGCGGCAAATTGTTTTCTGTCTCTTCTTCACGAAGGCGCGCGGCAGTCTCTCATTTGTAGTGCTTGAAAACGTACGACCTAGCTAAAAATATTACAGTTTCATATAACTGTAATATTACAAACGTAAGAGAATTTAATAAGCCATCTTAAACAACGCACGCCAAAAGACAGTTGCCGCATATTTTCGAAGCGCAGAAACTGCTCGCTCTGATATTCAATTATTTTTGTCACGTTTGGTTTTTTTTTTTTTTATTTTTTTAATATCGTATCTCTTCTCGCGAATCTCCTTCGAGATATCTGTGCTAACCAGACGTTTTGTAAGACGTTTTGTAAGACGTGTTAACGAGAACCAAAAATTCAACAGACTCGACAAATTTTTCTTGTTGTTGGCTATGTAACGGCAAAATTTTTTTCTCCGTGGATGTTAGGAACAAAACTTAATTAGTCGATGAAAAACTCGCGACGAAAAATACTCGGAGTGAACGCTTCCCGCATGAGTAGACGACAATACTCAGACATCCTCGCCGTGAAATTACCTTATAATTACTTAATGTCGATTAAGCGTCGAACCAAATATATCGTTTATTAGGGGATCCCCGCTCTATCGGCGAATTTTCACCACGACGAGTCGCCACAATGGCGCCGCGCTTAGAAATGAACGGACATTAATTAGTGCGCTGCTTGCAATCAGTCATGTTGACTCGGTTGACCGCTGACGATTTGTTGCCCGATCGACGGAACGCGTTTGTTTAACGACTGCAGATTAAACAAACGCCTCCGTTACTGCGAGAGATAGAGAGAGAGAGAGAAAGCCTTCCATCAAAAGCTCTCCGCGCGCGTGCTCAGACTCAATGTCAACAAATTGTCCCGACAGATTCGCGCGTCAGACAAAAATGTCTTGCGTAACGTAATAATTGTCATTGGTGTGCAACACAAAACATTCAAGTCTTGCGGAATTCGCTCCTTCTTGCGAGCATATCGACCGCAATGTGCTCCTTTGTCTCTCGGGAGATTCACCTTCATCTTGTATGCATTGTTATGCATAATCTATTCTCGCATTTTGGCGTAACAAGCAACGTAAGGAAAAGAGAGTGGAGGGGAGAGTACGTAACCTGCATTTTGAAATCTCGACCTCGCTTTATGTATCTGCGTATCAACTCGGGATTGCAGCAGTCGGACGCACGCGTATAAGAATGCATACGCTCGACGTTTATTTTGCGAGAAAGAGAGAGAGAGCCTCATGTTTCGCAGGCGGACAAGAAATGCACATGCATGAAAGAGAAAGAGAGTGGATCTTACTCCAGTTGTGTCCGTAAGCATTGCTATCTTTTGTGCCGTCTCTTATTCATTTTGCGCGCGTTTCGCCGCTCTTGTTTAGAAATTTACGAGCAAACATGACGAGTGCGGGAGAGAGAGAGAGAGAGAGTTTAGTTTTACGGAAGAACTTTCGTTGAATTTCAGTGGAAAACGAAAAAAAGAAGAGACACAAATCCGTTATTGATAAAATTTGAGATAAACCGCTCTCACGGGGATTGCTCCCCGAATCTCTCGGTATCATCGCAGTAAAATCTGTGTATGCCGCGCACGTTACAAAAGAAAATTAAATTTGATAAAAGCAATCAGTCACATGTCGCGTGTGCGCGATCTTGCGCGCGAGATTTACGTGAGCGATCGCGCATGCAAATCTCGGGGAGAGGAGAGAGAGAGAGAGAGAATCGCGCCGCGATTGTTAATCAAGTTTACCTTTCCGAACTCTCTCGCGATTTGCCATTAGTTTAAGGCCTCGTGCCTCGATTAAGTCCTCGATAAGCATTATCGCGTATCGTTATTGATCCGTTAATCTCGCTCTCTAATCCGAGATTTAATCTTCTCTAAATAGTTTTGTTTTATTTTTGTTTTGTTTTATTTTGTTTTGTTTTGTTTGTCAAACGAGATCGGAATAAAACAGCAGGAATGAATCACGCGTAACGTGTACAACAAACAACTTTGATTACACAACGTACGAAACTACCACGCGAGTTTAAATTCTCGCTCTTGTAATTAGATCCATGTCGCTGGAAAATTCGGACCATTTGAACGCAATGTAATTCGATCGTATCATCGATGAGCGACAATCTTGTTGTCGCGGGATATTGATGCGGGAGCATTTGGCTCTGTTTATGACACCGTTTCGCAGTACAACGACGTTGCAATGCGCGCGTTGAAAAACAGATAACGTCGTTTCGCTGCTCTCGTGCTTCTCTCAAACATCGAGAATCTCAATTTCTACGTACGTACAGAAAGCGGTTTTGTAAACGACAAGACCATCCAGTGAATGTCTCAATAACCGGACGAAGATTGTATCAATGGCCGGACGTTTGTTAAAGAAATAATTATTAGATATGTAGATGTTAATCATATCAATTCTCAGTATTTTAAATATTTTTGAGGTATATTTTTATTAGTTTCTAATTTTACATATACGTATAAATATTTTGTTATTATTATTTCTTTATTGAATGTCCGGTCATTGGAACATTTGCAATTTCTTTCTCGAGAAAGACGTCAAGAATGTTTTGACACATTAATCCTGCAATTTCGTGTTTACGTTAATTAATATCATTTTACGAAAGTCTTCCTGTTTTTCTAAAATACATAATTAACGCGCTGCTATAAATTTTGTGAGCGCGAGTCGATTAAAATCTAGCAGTTTTACACACGGAATGGATTCGCTACTCGTACGGGCAGGGACGATAATGTCGCAATTATGGTGCCAGAGAGCTCACACGTCCTTCAGCGGAACTTTGGATGTAAGCGCGAATTAGAGATAATTACTGCTGAAATTGTGACGCTGTCGGTTGAGTGGTCCTGCAGGACGGCGGCGGCGTTACAGGAAAGCGCTGCTGCAGTTCAACAAAATTTTGGATGCACACAGTAATTAAGGATAATTGCTTGCGAAACGTTAACAGGATCTGCGAGATATCCGGCGTGGACAGCTGCAGGGCAGCGGCGCGCGTTTCTACAAAATTTTGGGATAGGAGAGATTAGAGGGGAGGGCGATGGAGAAACAATTTTGCGAGCCCTTTCGCCGCACGGAAATGCATAATTTCGAATACTAATCTCGAGTCGAGAAAATCAGTTTTCTCAGCTGATAAATTACACATAAATCGGAGATAATATTTTTCTATCTCGTGATCAACATTTATATTATATCATAAAATATTTGTTACAATCTCAATATTTATATTACAAACATACCATATAATTTCATATGAGTTCCAGTCACGTTAATATCCGTCTGATATTGATCAAGTGAGAAAAAAGCGAGACAAAAATATTGCAAATACTCGCAATTGTTGCGGCAGAGCAAGTATCGATTCAAAAGAAATATTCAGTATTTCACTCAATCATGGAAAAACAGAAACGAGCTCCAAATTGTGTATTCGCGGAAACTGCAACGCGCGTGCTGCCCGCTCTCTCTCTCTCTCTCTCTCTCTCTCTCTCTCTCTCTCTCTCTCTTCTAATATAATATTAAATAACTCGCGAGCGCACGATATCGCAACTTCAATTGTGTATTGCGAGCGATACGCGGTGGCGGTTGCTTATTTGCATACCGACAAAATTGCGAATACGCCGGCGGGAGAGACGAGCAACGCAAGAGAAGACGAAGAGAGAGAGAGAGAGAGAGGGAGAACGTTCGTGCTTTAGAGCTTACTCTCCGTCTCTCTGAACTCTCCCTCGTCTAACGAAGGATTTCCGCAGGCCAAAATGGCGCGCGATAATTGGCGACTTTACGTTGGACCTTCAAGTGCCTTCAGAGTTTCGCGACACTTTCGTCCGTATATATACATAGAGCAATATAGAGAATCGCATATAGAGAGGCATACAAACGCGGCTCGTTAAACGCCAGTTGATCGAGAGTATTCGCGGCGCATTTGAACACGCCTGAATTAACGGCGGTAATATTTACAACGTAAATGTTTTTACTTAATTAACGCTTGTCTTGGGAGCGCGCGCGCACGGCGCGTTTCTCCGTTTACCTAGCCAAATAATTAATTCCGCCATAAATCGTGCTTTCGCGAACGCGGCGCGGACGGTTTAATTTAAACGAATTCCGCGCCGAATGAATGAATTTGCGTTTAATCGGAGCAAAATGATTATATCCTGAAACAAAGTGCGTGTCTTGATACATGTGCCGCGGAAACGGCATTATTTGACCGGACTAATATATCGCGTCCTGAGAAATACTTATGTACTTGCGGAAATACATATCAAGGAAACGAAGATATAAATAAAAAAACACATCTTATCGGTGTGCGCGTGTGTGAAATTGAGAACGTCTATGAAAAGACAAAAGAGTCGATTGAGTTTCCTCGAGAGATGAATAAGCAAACGCCGCGCGCCGATCGTCCACGACTTCTCTGTTATTATTTCATTACGTCGATCAAACGAGAGATGTGTGTATCATCAGCTCCGCCGTATCGCTCGATTGATTAAATCCATTTCTTATCAGCGCGCGAACGTATTCGCTCGAGATCTTTCAAAACCTTCGCATTAAAATACATATATAGTTTACTGTAAAATTATTTAATGTTGTTTCTACGAACTATCTGTCGTATACTTACTTCATTGTTTATCTCTCTCTCGCTCGCGACTGTTGTTACTTCCGCACTGTTTGAGTCTATTTTCAGAGAAAATAATCAGAATTTAAGATATACTCCTCTCTCTCTCTCTCTCTCTTCTCTCTCTCTGAAGACTGTATAATTATCTATTATCTATTAAATAACTTGCAAGTTTTAATTTTGTTATTTTTGTCTGTTATTAATTTTTTATATTTTTATCTTCTCTTTGTTATCCTTGCGTTGTTAATATTCACTCATTGTTCATTTGTTTTATTCTTACTTTGCGTTATGTAATTTTATTTTGTTATTCTTTTGCATTTGACGGAATTTTTCCCGGAATTTTTCCGGAGCGCTCTACAAACGGAAGCTATCTAATCTAATCTCTCTCTCTCTCTCTCTCTCTCTCTTTTGCCTCTCTCTCGGCAACGAGATATCTTCACGTGGCATTTAAGGGAAAAGCGATTGTTTGAAACGTAACGTCACGTCGATCGTATCGCGCGTATGGCGCGATTTATTCAATTTAGTGCAATTGTATGCGCGGAGAGCGAGTCTTACGTTTTTTTTTTCTTACGTATACGGGTGCATCGAAATGCAACAACGTAATCCCGTAAAGGCGTTTGCTAAATGTGAAAAAGAACTTTCGAGGAATATAACACACAGGCAGTACGTTTGTTAAATGTACGAGGCACTAATCTGCAAGTGGAGCTTCCACCGTTTCAACTCCGGGGGAGGAATACGAAGGAGAGTTCGCTTGCGTTTTCACGGCAGTTCTCACGTCGAATTTCTCGAGACCATCAACGACGCTCGGTGTTCTTCTCGACGAGAAACTTCGTATCTTTTTTATAAATCACGCGGACTCGAGGCCAGAGATCTTTGTTAGAAAAAATGCCATTGTACGCGCCTGTTTGTTTCCTCGCGCGTCTCGCTCTCGGATACATCTTACAACTCGGTACGCGCGCGGGCTCTTTTACCGATCCGTTTCTTTCCGTGATGCGCTGTCACGCGCGTTCGGATAAGTCACAGTTAATGACTTTCAGCTCTCCAGCGAAGAAACAAACACATATCGCGCGCGCATGTAAATGCGAGGAGTCTGACGTGTCCCAATTTTTTTACGTGGCACGCGGCCGCTTTTAACCTTTCGTGATGAAATGGATCGCAAAAGCTATTTCGTCGGAAGTGCCATATTTTATCTCGTGTAAGCTTCATGTAGATTCTAAAATAAAATTGAATTACAGAAAGGAAAATATACATTCGTGAATAATGAATTTTGTTAATATAAATAATTATGTAAGCATGTACATGTATATATATATTTATTTATTTATTTATGTAGAGAAAACATGCATAAATTTGCTGCGACGTGTTCGACTAGATACAGCGCGAGAGATACGACGCGATATTTCGATAAATAAAATATTATTTGTCCCCGGATCGCGCGTTTCAAATTGAAGTACGAAATGAAAACGACGAGAACGTTCGGACCGGGCGCGTTAATCCAAACGATAGAGATTCGACATTGATCGTTCGATTCACACCAATCACGGCATCGAGAAAATACCTTTTCTAATTTTAATCGTCCCAAATGACCGCCGCTTTCAGGTTTAATTAATTACACTATGTTAAATCGCTCGATCGCGAAAACCGCTTCCGTCTGTTCGAAGTTGGCGAATTCACGTTATAGAAGAAATTTTTCATCAGTTTTAAAATGATTCTTGAAATTCCGTTTCCTGCGCTTTTATGAAGCGCAACATCGCGCTGATAATCTGCAACTGACAATCGCGCAATGAAATTCATTCGCGTGGAAAAGTGACGTGGAAGTGTTCGCGAGACGAACTCGACGAAAAGTTTCTCGCGTGTAAATAAAGACGGTAAAACTCTCTGCAGATAGATAGAAAGACGATATCTGCCGCGAGTTCGAATGGTTTCGCAAAGCTCGATGCGAATATTAAAGTGTATCATTGTAAAGCTGCAAGAATAAGAAATGAAGAAGAGAGAGAGAGAAAGAGAAAAAAAAAAGAGAAAGAGACAGATATTCCAAATTAAATGTATTTTCTTTTAATCGTAAATTTTTTTCACAATTAAAAGCAGAAAAACAAAACTCTGTTTCTTTATTTTTTATTAACAAAATATTGTTGCGTTCGTCCGCAATTGCTTGTTTGCCCAACTATATTTTATCTATTTTTTTCCTCAACGTTAAATCTGATGTCAAAATCAAACACTCTGAAATATTTTCTCTTTAAAGATAAAGCAGGAAGAGTTTCCATTAACTTTATCTAAACGTCTTGTTTCTTCGCGCGCTTTAAACTCATAGCTGTAATATTTGCGTTGCTTTGGGCGAGATATATATATATATATATTTATTTTTATAAGCGCGCGTAAACAAATATAATATATACATGTACACCTACATATATTCTATTAATCGTAGACGTCATTATCAAGCAGTATTAACGCGAGTCCTTTGCAATTAAGCTTCGTAATTATGTATTATATTTATATCGCCGCGCATTCATCAATATAGGACGCGTGCATATATAAATGTCTGCGATCAAATGGCCTCTCTGTTACACAGTCACGTGACAAAGCTTCTCTAACTATATCGAGAACCTCAATTAATCAATAGATTTTCTACTATAATGTTTGTTTTACTGAATTTAATTCTATTTTTAATTCTCGTGTGTGTGTGTGTGTGTGGTGTGTATCTTCAAAAAAAACAAATCATAAACGCCATAAACATTATAATTGAGCGCGAAAGAACCAGCGTTTCATTGATTGCTATCGAGATGAAACTACCTTCTAAACTTACACCGCGTGTAATGACATATTTGCCTTGCCGTATTAATGATCGCCGAGTAATCGGTATTGGATTTCCGTCCTTAAACCTTCGACATTAATCGATATTGGTACGAATTGGATGGCTCGCAGGCAGACACACACACACACAAAAGTAGCTATCCTATCATTCCGCCGGATCGTGTCTCACAGATAAATCTATGCTGATGCCGACTGAAGGGAAGAGTTGTATGATGGATGAAAGGGGTGCGTATAACACGTGTGTTTGTATAGATGTATTCTGAATACGCGCGTAGATCCGAGAGATCGGTTGAACGAGATGCTGTGAGCCGCGATAAAGTCTAGAGCTACGATGTTAATATTAGAGTAAAGCGCGAATACACTTTGCGAAGATTAGACGGATAAGAAGGACGCGATCCTCGTGTAAACGTCGCTCCTGGCGTCTCTTTGTGCCTCTTGTGTGCTATTATTACGTTGTAACATGCGGCATTTTCGAGAGAAGCAGCAGCAGCCGCGATCACGTCACATCATTCGATCGCGGACGCGACGCTTTCGAAACTCGGAAACTTCTCATTTGCCGTTACGCAATTCGTTAAAAGATACGTCGCGTATTTGTACGTGTCAGGGTTTGTCCGGATGTATGTTCCGTGAGAATTGAAATTGCTTTGAAAACGGCACGCGCGGGCACGTGCGCGACGAGATCCGAGGCCGTCGTTTTACAGCATTTCGCGTTGTAATAAATGGTTTTGTCGCGCCTACGTCGATACTTTCAATTCCCGCATAATAGCGCAAAGCCGGGGAAAAAAAAAAAAAAAGAAAAAAACTGAAGCGGTTGGAAAAGACATTTTATCGGGAAATGTAACGCGCTGTAAGAAGATCTTACTTGCTTTTTCTGTTTTCGAACGTAGAAAAAAATTGCGCGAGTGGAAAACTGTTATCGCGCGCTATTAACTCCCGCATGTATAATAGCGCGAGATTGTAAATTGAGTTTTTGTTTTCCGTTGTTTTTTTTCTTTTTCACACGCTGGTTTTTTCAGCGACAAGTGCCAATCGCTCTCTCGATATCAGGAAATGAATTCCCGAACCCGAAATCGCGTCGGAATTACGTTTCGGATTAAATTCCTCCCGGGACATTGCTTAGAAACACATAAATCAGCCTATACCAGCGTCCTTCGAAACCCCTTGTGTGCGCAACGAGAATGTTTACTGTGGTGCTTGTAAAAATAAAACGAACGAAAGAAGAATAATGCGTTCCCTTCTTAAGGGAATATTTATATCGGACTATCTGTTTATCCATCTATCTGCCAATTAACGGTTAATCCGCCACCGCGGTGTGGTATTCGCAAAAAAGACACAATGCTTGCTTTACGCAAAAAAAACAGATTAGACAATTTAAAAATATTTAAAAAAGTAAATTCTATTTGTATGTAATTTAATTGCAAAGCAAATTTCCACATTCCAAAAAATTTAAATTTTTTTAAAACTAAATTTAACTAATATAAATGTTTATGTAAAGAAATTTTTAAAATTTAAAATTTTATAAAACAAATAATAATTTAAATTTTAGCACACGACTATAGGTAAATACTTTGGCGTTATTTATCAAAGGCAAATATATATTAGTGCCTTTTTTTCAAACATAAGATGAGATAAATGTTGCCCGAAATAACCGAACATTTACATCAAGCACATAATTGTTAAGTATTTACAATGTGTAAATTTTCAGATTAATAATTAAAATCATATTTTGAAAATACTTAAACTCATACTCGAAACATTGACAACTTTTACGATCAACATTTACGTGTCTAACAATTTTTTTTTTTTTTTTTTTTTGCTAAATGTCCGGTCACTGGGACACTTACCTCGTAAAACGGGGAACACGCACGCGCGAAGAGATCGCGTCCGGTGTAATCAACAACGAGAGAAATACGTACGGGTAACTTGGATACATGGCGTGTGTTCTCCGAAGACGCAGTTTAGTGTCTGTACCGGAGCTATAAACGTAATTCACCGGGGCTGGCAGTCGTTACAAAGAATCAAACGGAGTTATCCCTGGTTAAGCGAGTGATAAACGCATCCTTCCTCTGGCCGGCAGTGTGTTATCGATGTCCTCCGGGGGATGCTGAACAACGTCGTCGATCGTTAACCGATAGTCGGATAAATAGGCTAACGTCAACATAAACAAGCTACCGATCGGCTTTTCACTGTTCTTTGTCGAGTTTGATCGCTAATACATATATAGTTCTCTCTCTCTCTCTCTCTCTCTCTCTCTCTCTCTCTCTCTCTTTCTCAGCGTGAAAATACGACTACGACGTTTATCAGAAAAGCGAATCCGCGGTGAATACTCTGCAATCTTCTACGCGAGAATAACGAAGTGTCACGACCGGGAAGATATATAATTCACGTTCCGGATGAACATTTTTCTGTGACGGCCGATTTCGGAAAAGTGGCCGACACGGCGAAATTAATCCTTTGTGCTCGGGATAGACTAAGGTCTATTAAAACTTTTATCAACCGGCGGAAAAACCGGCCGCATCGGTTATTAAAAAGTGGACAGAGCTATTAAAAAAGTGATTCGCGCGCTCTGTTGCGAATATATTTCAGACATGTTCGCTCATTTCGGCAAGCTCCGAGCGCGGCAACTCGCAGCCGCCCGTCATTTTTACGTTTCGTTCTTGCCCGCTCACGTCGTCTAACAGATAAACAAAACAATGTTGTTCGTTTACTCTCGCGCAAATATTTCATTATTCATACTACGGAGAACATAAAACGTGCGTTTTCCTCACTGCAACGGTGACGGTGGCGGCGGCGGCGGCTGTCTGCTTTTCGCGCGCGTTGCGTACAATGTAACACGCGCCTCTTCCTCCCCTTCCTCTTCGGTTCGGTGCATCACTGAGCTACGTACGTACGATGTATCGTAATAAAAACTTTTGTTCGTGCGATGATAAATCCGGGGAAGTATGCAAATATTCGTCCGAACGTAACTCGGCGTGTATTTCATTTCCGTGCCGGGGAAACAGACGGTAATGCCGATGAGCTGGCGATTTATATTGTTTCGCGAAATGTTTTTCCGGATGCGCCGCACGTTTTTGTCCAACACTCGCGCGCTTTTGCTTGTGCGCACCGAGTTATACGAAAATATAACGAGAAATTACAGCGAATGTAAGTTCGCGGAAGAGAGAATAAAGTTCTTTCTCTCTTTCTCTCTCTCTCTCTCTTTTTGCTATTGGCTGCGAAAAAGAATCTAGCGCGGTTATAAAATCGCGACCGGGTAAAATATACGTTCGAACCATAACGAAAATCAGAAGCTATTTTTATTACATGAGAATACGTCGTCGGAGTAAATTCTTATCGTCGCATACAAATGAAGGAGAGGAAGAGAGAGCGTACTTAGTTTGCGCCGCGAAAGTCTCAGAAGAGCTCGCGCGGTAAACTGATAAATATTCGCCGTGTTACTTGAACTTTCATGTTGGAGAAGCGTTGCAACAGCTTTGCATACATTCGTTGAATTTGTACAACACCTCTTTCTCCCCCCTCCTCCCCTTTTCGCGTGAATATGCATGAACGTCCGCGTTGTTGTTATTATTATCCCTTTGATCATTATGTGTGGCGCTTCAAAATTTACCTACGTATTATTACAACAGGTTAAACAAATTTCTCTTCGAAAGTTTACTTGTCAAACTCGTTTGAAAACAAATTTCTTCTCTCCTTTCCGTCGTACTTCCGTTTTGTTTGCTATCTCCTTCGAGATGTAATTATTATTGCAGGCGTGCACACAATCGCGAGCGGCGCTGCCGGGGATATATATATATATATGTACGTTTTATCTTGAAAATACCACAACTAGCTGAGAAAGCCTTATCGCCGTTTCCATTCCCCGGCACGACGCGCTCGCTGGTTGGAACTGGCGTCCGTCTCACACAGAATGCGCGAGCGCGCGTTCCCCGGAATGAAACTCGATCTGCCTTAACAAAGATTACGGTGTCGTCTATCTTTCTCGACTTTCCTCCGTTAATTGCCGGACCCAGCGGAATTCACGGCGGCGGCGTTCGCACGACAGCCAATCAAAAGCCCATCAAACGAACTTCCGACTTAATCGCTTACGGAATGAGTTTACCGTTCGAGGAGACTCCTCTCTCCCGTTCGCGTGTCGTTTCCCGTCCGAATATCATCCACGCGAGTCCACCACCCAGATACAGACGAAACAGCAAGTGAACGTTATAATTGAAGTGGGCGAGAAAGAGAATTTGCGACCGAGCAGCGCGATAAGAGTTTAAAACCTGTTGCTGCGGCGTTCGCCGCGGCGATCCGTTTTCGTCATCTTTTCTCCGTGTATGATGATCTCGAAAATAAATTCAACACGTCTCCCCCCCTCTCCGTATCGTATTTCCATTTGCAATACAGATCCGCGACGTTTAATTTAATTTATTCCGAAAATCGAAGATCTCGCGTTAAAAACGCTGACTCCGAAGTGATATACGCGTCACAAAGTATGAGAGAATGACGGCAGCACTCCAAGATTTCTGTCGCGATCTGTGTAACTTTTCCCGAACTTTTTTAGTCCCCGTCTCGTCGCGATGTTTAAGCCGTGGAATTTAATTTACAAAAACGCGCGCGGATAAGTCTTTGATATCTCGAAACGGCGCGAGTTGAAACGTTTCGGGAAATAAATCGGAAAGAGCAGTCACACAACGCCTCGCCTGGATGTGTATCTTGTAAACACGAGAGAGCGAGTTGTAAAAGCGCTTGATTTCGCAACTCTTGCACTTGGCGAGTCGCCACCACGTACTCCATTAGGTCGTCGAAAAAACGTAAGAAACTTTGAGAGTGCTTTGGCGAGAGTATAAATTGACGCTCATTTGTGACTTAGCGCCGCTATTTCTCGCTACACGCTTTATCGCGATATGAAAGGCAGAAATAAAAATCACTCCTTAAACAAAACAAACAAAAAAAAAAAAAAAAAGAAACGGAACAAGATGCCGCTGAAAAATTTTTCCGCTAATGGCTTCACACCCACCGACAGAGCGAATGAATGAATGAATAGCTTTTCACATCAAGTAATTGCATCAGTCAGAGACTCGGATAAAGTGGCTGAAGCATTCGCGCGCGCGCGCGTTTATCAATACATCGGTTTTACAGAGAAGAAGAAAAGAAGAAAACATCATAGTGAAAAAAATGCGAATATATATGAAATATTCGTGCGTTATCTCAGTCGACATTGAGTTATGTCGACGAATGAAGAGAGAATTTTGCGACGCGGATATTGAGAGAGGAAGACGTGGTATATTATATATGCGTGGACATCACGCGCCACTGCCAACGGGGGCACAGCAAAACGGGAAGGAAGTGACCGCCGAGCGAGACGAGACAAAATGCCTGAACTATCGCCCCGTAACGGTGATGAATTATTTCAAGATTATACGCGCGTGGCATTACGCGCGGAGCGACGCGAGCTTAACGGCGAGCCATAACAGTGTAATTTTGCGACACCCACGACAGGCATATTTGATAATGCGGGGACGATGCCGTTAACATGACGTTAATATTTATCGCCGACCAGCCGGAAATTGGCTAAGGGAATCGTTGGAGGGATTAATGCATCATCCTCGGCCGCCTCGATACACTCTCTCCACGGTTTCGAACGCCGCGCGAAAACGTCATTAAACGCCGCGAATTATTTCGACTCGCAACAGGCGATGACTGCGCGATTGCGGTTTGACGATATCTCTGTTCTCTCCGCGAATACAGGCGGATGAAACGCGAGGGTTTTCAAACAAAAAGATTGTTTCGAATTTCTCTCTGGAAAAAAAAAAGATTTGCTGTGAATAACGAAAGAGAAATTATTAGTTAATACGTGGTCATCAGCAAAAACAATTTCCTTTGTTTTGCCAACAAAACATTTTGAAATAAAAACTTCAGAGTAGATTTAGAAAATGTTTCTTGCAGGCCGTATAATATCAAAACTTCTCTTCCGTTTACACATTTTCTTGAAACGTAATATAACGCCCATGAGACAAACAATATTACATTGTTCATCAATCTTTTTTCCGCGATACTCAGCCGTTCATTTTGCGGCTTGGCTCTGACAGCTGAGCTGTCGTCAAACGTTGCGCGTAGTTTTGAATAGAGGATGAGGATTGAATTAATAGCGCGCGTGGTGATTTAAAAGATACACAATGGATCACGGAAAAAATTGTTTGAAATCTCAACAACTATGAATATCGCATATTCGCATATGCGATTTTATTTCAATTACTTTCGCTCTTACGTTCGCACTTGATGAGACTTGTCCGCCGCGAATTCTTTGAATAACTTAGAAATCGATGAAAATTCACAAAACGAAGATCGACTAGAAAAAAAAAAACTGATAAAACGTAACGGTGATTTCTTTCGTCTTTTATCGCGTTCAAGAGATCGACTCTCCATTGTGATCCTCTTCATCTCAGAGTATCTATCTACATTTATCACATACATATATATGTTCAAGCTGTAGTGGTCAATCTGATTTATTGTGATAAATAGATTCGGGATTTCCACCGATTTCTTCCATACGTTCGGAGAATCGACGTAACGCGATCAACTTTGCCTCTCCATTTCGAGATTAAAAAGTTAAAATTACCGCGCTGCGAAATGTTCACAATTTTCTTACAGAGAATTCCTCGCTTAATGATATCTTTTTTTTTTTTATAATTTTTCTCGAACCGTTCTTTGAAGAGATCTGTCTGTGACAATAAAAGATCGTGATTTCATTTTCAGACGCAATCGCTTTTTTTTTCTTTTTTTTTTGTTCCGAGCACGCTTCCTCCGCAATTGCATATCTCCTGCGCAATCCGGCGTGAAGTATGGATGCGCAACAAGGGGTCCAGTGAACCGAAATTGCCAGCTCTCGACACTGAATATCGAATGAAACGGACGAGAGAAAAAGATGTCGGATGCCGTCCGAGGTATCCCCGATTGAAAAGAGCAGAATGGAAGAGAGATAATTATCGGCACTTTTCCCGTGGTTCTATCCGAGGGTTGCTCTCAGAGCGGCCCTTCTTTTTTCTTTTTTTTTTTTTCTTTTTTTTTTCCCACATCGCGTTGTTCGCGCGAGCGCATTTATCACTATAAACTTTTTGATGCCGACCTGCTGACAGTTGATTTACCGACTCCGAAATTGGATTTCGGACTCGGTGCGGGAGGTCTGTCAGACTCCACGATAAAGAGATGTACGATAAGAACAGTAGAGCAGTTGGAGTGAATTTCGGAGCAATCGATGTAACACATCACATGTGAGAATGATCGAAACCGCGCACTCTCTCTCGCGCGTAGGCGCGCGCGGGATCCCTTTATTTCGAGTTTATCAATAAAACTCGATCGTAAATCGAGTTAATGTCTCGTTATTTGTTATTTTACACCTTCCGACTGATGCAGTTAGTTTCATTACGATCGCATTACGAACGAATATAACTTCTCGGCTAACGACTGCGATTTTCAAGACGAAATTCCGGTATTCAAGGAAAATATCGCCTGCTGTAAAATATCACGCTAACAAGCGCTCCATTCTCGTCCTCGAATTGTAATCCAAGTTTTAATTTAATCTTACGACCAACTCGCGCGCCCCCTTCTCTTCTCTCCTCCGCGACCCCTTCCTCCCTTCCGCCCTTGTTCTAATGAATTATCTCAGCACTTCTGGAATTATCCGCCCAATTTTCTAAGCGCCGGGGTCTCTAATCTATCTCCCCCAAGAGAAAATAAAAGTCTCAATCTTCTCATTCTCAACGCTTCTCGTTCGAAAGTTTGCCAAAATTCAGAAAACCACGTATTGCGAATCGCGAAATTTACGCGCGTTATGCAAGTGTGTTGCGTCTTAAATATGTTGATGTAAAATATTCAGAGCGGATCTTCCAAATCTTTTCTCCCTTACAACGACAGTAGCTTCGCGCGCGCGCGCGCGCTCACTCTCTATCTTTCCCGAGTATAACCAGGAAACGGTTGATCTAAAATGCCAAGTGCGACGAGAAGCACGATGTAGCTTCGGTGACGTTCCTCGCGCTGAAACGTGAACGTCGCGCGACAACGTTCTCGATTCCACGTACATTTTAGCGCCGCTACATCGTGCCAACACGCGAGCGACATGCTCGTACGTGATGATGTTACGTCGCCGCGTCGTCCCTCTCTCTCTCTCTCTCTCTCTCTTTTCGTCGAGACCCTTTGTGCGCACGCACGCAAAAGGGACTGATATCGTTTGCTGATCTCGTTTCCCGGCGAGTCGAGTCCAATTATTTGGACACTTTGTCGCGTTGCAACTACATTATTCCCCTCTCCACTCGTCAATTGAAGGACGCTAGGAATCTCGACCTATATAACATCTCGGTCTTTCACAGAGAGACGACGACACGACAGGTGCTCGCTCGTCTGTGTTCTAACGAAGCTGTTTTGTCTCGCGACGCGTGCCGATAATGCGAGCGAGTAAATATTTTAGCGCACACATTTTATATCGACATAGAGATCTTATCGTGTTGCTCTATTCTCTATGTACGCGAGAGAATATATATTACAAAAGAGAAGTTTAATTTTGTCTCTTCGGTTAAAAATCGTTCAAAATTAAACACGTTGAACGCCACATACATTTGTAAGGTTTTATTCAAGTAAAATAAATTTTACAAAGAATTTAGAAGATTATTATCTACAACAGTTTTGGAAGATCCAACAATTTCGAACTTGAGCGAAAATTAATTCGGTCGTGCGAGCCAATGTGCCCACGTGTTCGCGCAAAATTTATTTTTTACTTGTTTAAGGTGTTCGTGCGAAACATATTTTTTATTTATTCAAACGTGCGCGAAGTAATGGACGTAATAATTTGAATTGAATTTAGTTTAAAAACTTTTTAAAGCAACAATTTTCTTTAACATATCGCGCGAAACTAATGACGACGCGGATCTCGTAAGAATCATATATATCCGATTTCCACCGGGCGAGTTTTCAGCGAGCGCGCGTGTTAAATAAATCGCTCGTTGAAAACTATGAAATCAAAGTGGCAGATGATAAATGTAACGACGGTCAGTTATCAAAGCTGCGCGTTGAAAATGAGCACTATATGTTAGAGCACTGTATGTTAAGAAAATTCCTCTGCCGCCGGAGAACATACATTCGCTTGTCATAGATTCGGAGCGCCGATTATTAATACTATACCCTCGATTCGCGCGCGAGTTGCTCGGATATGAATTCGTACGAGTAAAGTGCATTATATTATTAACCCACCATGGGAACCGCAGCTGCGTATCGGCTACCTGTCAATGAATTATTCAACGAACTGAAAAGGGTTGGTTAGATAAATAACAAATTTCATAAAAGTCGTATATTCTCTCTCTCTTTCTCTTTCTCGCTCTCTCGCTCTTTTTGCGGCGTCACGTTTCTTCTTGTAAATTTGCAAACACACACACACACACACACACGTTGGGACGCAACGCGGCGAACGAACAGTTTAACGATTTGATGAAAATAACGTATAACATCTCGATTGTTTTTCTCTGAATAAAAAAAAAAAAAAAAAAAATTGTACGTTGCGTTCATCTGCAGTAATCGTCGAAGTAACGCCCGGACTGCTATATCGCGTATTCGTTAAACGTCTCGTTAAACATCTCGTCGTAAAACATATGACGAGAGAGCTCAGAATAAGTAATCGCACAATTTAAAATTCCATTTAGCTTAATGAACTTGAAAGTTTTATCTTAAAAGCGGAGTTTAAGTTTGTACTTGATTTCGAATGATGATGTACCGCGGGAATGATAATTCTCTTAATTAAGTTTGCAATATTACCGGTTTGAAATACACGTGTGATTTGGGTGCGTATCACCGCGAACGTCACACACATTTGAAGATAATTAAAATCTTTATCAGCGAAATCAGAGAAATTGAGATCCGATATATATTTCATACCGTCTTCTGTAGATAGAAAGAAAATCGGGATTCACAAACGCGGAGGAGCAGCGCAAACGAATTGAGAACGAGAAGAGTCCTCCTTTACGAGCGCTTTCTCTCCTTTGGCGTGGCTTTCGATATTACCGTGAAAGATTCCGCAGCCGGTGGCATTTCGCGTGACTGGCACTGAGACTTGAGCAAAAAAGGAAAACGTAAAACAACGATACAGTTCTGCGAACAGGAGGAAGATGAAAGAAGTTGGTATCAAAATATGAAAAAAAAAACGGGAAAAAAAAAATGAAAAATTCTTCAAGACGGAGAGAGAAGCGAGAGATGGAAAGAGAGAGACTCTCGATGAGAGGGGAGTTTCCTCGACAATCAGAAGTCAATTCTTCCGAATGACAGAGTAAAGTGGCTGTGTTGTGAAACGCGCAAAGCGATGATATTCGGTGGATATTCTCGCTCGGTGTGACGCATGTACGAACGAGATAAGAATTATAGCGGGCTTAAAGTTTCTTCTTCTCCCTTCCTTTCCCCGCAAACGGTATATCATGAAAAATACCAAATTAATTATAGCCACGGGATGCGCGCTGGCTTTTTCAGAAAACCATGAAACGAAAACCCCCGTGAAAAGCTCGCGATGAAAAAACCCGGCCCGGGATTATCTCCGCTGAACGCAAACATAGTAAATAATTAATCACCGTCCGCTAACCGCATAAAAGATAATTTACTTTCAAACGAGAGAGGGGAGAGAGGGCAGCTCTTGATATGCATCAGCGTGAAACAAACGCCGTGACGTGGAAAGAGAGATGACGAGCTAAAAACTGCCGTTTATTGAAATGCTCGTGTTCGCGACGAATACCGCGCCGATCGACTCTTGGACCCTTTCACGACCGAACGAACGTTGTATACGTTACGCCAAACTATCCTTGTTTTTATTCGCTTATACCGATCGATGTGACGTTAGGACAAAGAGTAACATTCGACAGTTGTTTTTTTCATCTCTCGCTGTGCCGAGAGAGAGAGGGAGGAAAAAAAAGCATACCTAAAAGCAGAAAGGGTGGAAAATAACGACGAGGAAATCGCAGGCTTTCCAAAGTGTTATATCGCGTTTTCCGCGCTTTCTCGATTTTTCCTCAAACTCATTCCTTTCGCACCGTCGTGCCTATTTACCAGTTCCCTCTCCTTTCTTGCTCTCTCTCTCTCTCTCTCTCTCGCGTCTCTGTTCTTTCTCGCGTTTCTTACACTTCCGTGCCTTTATCCTTTTTTTTTCTTTTTTTTTCTGCACCCGAGGGAAACACGAAGCATCTTCTTAGGAAGATGGTGGAAGAAGCAGCTGTTTTCTGGCGCGGGTGTTCGACGACGCAGTCGTCGATGCATGCAGAGACGACAATGGCAGCTGCCGTGTTTTCGCGTTTCTGATCTACTGATTGCTCGCCCACGCGATCCGACTAGGTAATACAGCGAGAGAATCCGCAGATTCCTTTGGGCTTGCCTCGACACAAGCTACTTGTGTGTGTCAAAGTGACGAAAACCGCGGTTTTACGCGAGCCATAAAAAAAAAACTCACTGCTTTAATTAATTAAATTAATTAATACCGGAGCGTGAAATCTCTGTATATAATTGTGACAATTAAAATAATCGCTCGTTTGCGTTTCTTATCTCGCCCCAGTAATGCGCTATAAAATATTTCCACGGGAATAAAAACCGCGCGAGATCTCAAAAAGTTTCGTTTCAATAGCACGAAAGTTCTCACAATTTCTCGTGTTTTCGAGAGATATGTATAAAAGCGCGCACTTAAAAAACGCAATTATTTTGAATACAAACTGGAAATATCATCAAGTTTTGCCGCGCTCTCTTTTCTTACGGCTGGTTTCGCGATGCGCGCCACGACGTCGGCAGATGTATTTTTTATCAGCGATGCTACAACGTATCCTCGTGAAATGAAAAGACCGCCGCAGGCGATGGAAAGGTAACCGTCACGGTTATTGATTTTCCGTTAACCGGCTATTTTGCCGAGAGAGAATTATCGCGAACGCGCATTTTCAACGTGTCGTTTGCTTCTACGTGGCGTGGCTGCGAAGCCACACGAAAGAATCCATGCATTTAACTGCGTATTTAACGTTTTACGTGACTATAGGTGTCTACGTACGTTTGTAAAATTTTTTCACATTGAGAAACGCATATTTCCGCATACACTATCGAAATTTGTGAATCAAAATATCGATGTGCGATATATATTGATATGCGATATATATCGATGTGCGATATATATCGAT
>QVNW01001080.1:0-90450 GCA_014825475.1 Pseudomyrmex flavicornis
TCGCGCGCGATCTAAATTTCCAAGTTCAATATCTCAGTTTGATTTTTTTTTTTTTTTAAATATCAATTACGTTTTCAATCGCATTGCAGCCGTCGAAACCGATCCCAACCGCGCTCCGGATTGCGATCCTACGCAATGTATCCTGCCGGACTGTTATTGCTCGGCCGACGGCACGCGCATCCCCGGCAACATCGATCCCCAGCAAGTACCGCAGATGATCACGATCACGTTCAACGGCGCCGTCAACGTGGACAACATCGATCTGTACGAAGAGATCTTCAACGGCCAGCGCCAGAATCCGAACGGCTGCCAGATCCGCGGCACCTTCTTCGTGTCGCACAAGTACACCAACTACTCGGCGGTTCAGGATCTGCACCGACGCGGTCATGAGATCGCGGTGTTCTCCCTGACGCACAAAGAGGATCCGAAATACTGGAGCCAGGGAAGCTACGACGACTGGCTGGCGGAAATGGCCGGTGCCAGACTGATTATCGAGCGTTTCGCCAACATCACCGACGGCTCCATCATCGGTATGCGCGCCCCTTACCTCAGAGTCGGCGGTAACAAACAGTTCGAGATGATGGCCGACCAGTTCTTCGTGTACGACGCCTCAATCACCGCGTCCCTCGGCCGAGTGCCGATCTGGCCGTACACTCTTTACTTCAGGATGCCGCACAAGTGCAACGGCAACGGCGGCAACTGTCCGTCCAGGTCGCATCCGGTCTGGGAGATGGTGATGAACGAGCTGGATCGCAGAGACGATCCCACTTTCGATGAATCTCTGCCTGGTTGTCACATGGTCGACTCTTGCTCCAACATCCAGACCGGCGAGCAGTTCGCCCGATTGCTTAGGCACAACTTCAACAGGCACTTCAACAGCAATCGTGCCCCGCTCGGTCTGCACTTCCACGCGTCCTGGTTGAAGAGCAAGAAGGAATTCAAGGAAGAGTTGATCAAGTTCATCGAGGAGATGATCGCCAGGAGTGATGTGTACTTCGTTACCATGGTGCAGGTGAGAATGTCATTTTATTGTATTTATTAGCACATCTTCAATGACTAAAGTATAATATTTCTCTGCATAAAATAAATAAACAAGTTAATACATTCAGTATATTCTTGTATATATTTCTTTCACAGGTGATCAAATGGATGCAGACACCCACCGAGTTGTCGGGACTCAGAGACTTCCAGGACTGGAAAGAGACCTGCGACGAGAAGGGTCTGCCCTACTGCTCGCTGCCGAACGCCTGTCCGCTGACGACCAGAGAATTACCCGGCGAGACTCTGCGTCTCTTCACCTGCATGGAGTGCCCGAACAACTACCCGTGGCTGCTGGATCCAACCGGCGACGGTTTCTCCGCGAGAAAGTGAGATTCAACGAGATCAGCAACGTCATTGTGTCGTTCGGCAGCGCGATTCGACGATCTCCGGATTCAGATCGTTCACAGTAAAAAAGAAAAAGAAAAAAAAAACGATAAATAAAACAAAACTAAAAAAAAGCGTCGGAAATCACGCGCCGTCGACATCCCTGGCGAGCCGAAGACCAAGAGCGCATCTCAGGCTCTCCGGAGGACACGGAGAAAGCAATCGGCGACGTCGGGCGCGTCGAGGCGCGGGATCCTCGGCGAGAGATCTCGGAGTCAGTCTTATCGCGATTAGAAAGCGTCACCTTGGTCGGGTCAGAGGAATGGCTCAAGTGGAGCGGAGCTCTTCTGCTACTTTCGAGGGAAACGCCTGACGCCGCGCACCCGGTTTCTCCGAGTGTATCCAATACATACAAATCCACGACTGTCATTATTATTTATGTAAATTAGGATCGCGCAAGGATGTCACACGATTTCTCGATGAGGAAACGCTCGATCGCGCGCCCGATCGCCGATACGAAACTCGCGGGGAAAAGCAGGACGTTTGCCTCGTTTCTTCCGCCCGCGAAAAACGAGATCGAGCTCGTTCGCGATTGTGGCATCGACGATGATGTCCGATGGAACTTAAAGCTCGACGCCCAACGAGAACGAGACGATCCCAGAGAATTGTCCCACTTGTACATATCCACCGGATCCTTGACCTTGCGATCCTCGTCCTCGTTGTTTTCTGGAGGCGCGTGTACACACGATAAGAGCGAGATACGAAAGAGCTGAATAGAGTATATCATATACATCTCGTGTCTCTTTGAACATCCGCACTCCGCAGGATCAAACAAGCGAGAATCTCTTATAAGTGATGTATTTAGTATTCTAAAAATATTTCTGAATAAACTGTACGTGAATAAACAAAATTTTATGGCGTCATATCTTTCATTTAATCCTTCCTTTGCGAGTAAAAATTTATTTACTTGACGTGTGTCCTTCGAATTATATCCCGAATGTAAACTTTCCATGTTTCTACCTCTGTCTTGTTCTTTTCTCTCTTATATCTTTTTACTGTATTTTTTTTTTCAAATTTTGCCTCCTTATTTGATTATATACTATTCCATGTCTAATAAACAAAACGTTCAAGTTTTTTTTTGCGTGCGTTCATTGATAAAAGTTCAAATAAATTGTATTCCATTCAGCGCGTGCGTGTAGTCAACTTTTCTGACCGATTCTCCTCGTGGAATATTAAAATTCCAAACTTTCTTTTTTCCTCGTTTCAATTGTGCTTCGTTCTCATCGCGTTTGAAAGCTACGAGGCAGCCAAACTCTGACGGAGCGGGGTCACGAAATGTCAGTTCTGACCCGAGGGTTTCTTTCGATTTCGGACGACATTCCGTCCGGTTTGTAATTCTCGTTGATTATATCTCGCGAGACAAGAAACATACATGTATATTTCCAGCGTTCGGTTGACAATCGATTTAATTGTTTCAACGAGTCACATCACACGACCTAGTCAGCGCACACACACACACACAAGCACAGACATAAAAACAACAAAAGAAATCTTTTTAAGAGAAGAATGAGTGTACAAAAGAATATAAGACATTATAATTATATTATTACGTAATATTATTACGTAATTCATTACCACTAATATACGGTCGATGCTTTTACAAATTCGATTTCCGCACGAAAAAAGTCGCACACGCATTTAATTAAATTTCAGTCGTCGGACGAGAAAAAAAAACAATCATTTTACATGTATACATATATTAAAACAAAATAAACATTCTAGATTCGAGTAAATATTTGATAAAATAAGTTTTTAAAATTCTTTAAGAAAAATATTTAGATAAATATACATACATGTATATATAAAAGCTCAACATCTTTTCGCAGAGAATAGACAAACCTACAATTGCACTTAAAAAACTTTGAACTTTAGAAGTCGTAATAGAACGATTTATGTGATTTCTTTGAAGTAACTTTTCGTTGAACCTAAAACCTGACCTCTCAAGGTGGCTACTGTGGCGCATCTTTACGGAGTCGAAATTTTGTTTTTCCATTGTTGTTCCATTTGTGAGAGACGACAAGGAAAAAACGAAAAAATTTGGATGAAAAATTGAATGTGATAAAAAAAACGTATTTTTTACTTGAAAAAAAGTACGTTTAAAAACAAAGTGTATAAACAAAGAGACATCATCATAGAAATATCTGCGATATATAAATGCAACATTCTGTGAGACTTCTCCTCTCTGTGATACAAAAAGATCCGTCGTTACTCTCACCGTGTAAGTACGAGAAACGTTCGAATTCTCAAATTACCGTTAATAACTACTTAAGCATAAGCTGTACAAAAAAAAAAAAAAAGTCAATCGCGGCGGAACGCGCTGGTAAACATTTTCTTTTTCTTGCGCTAAAACTCGTAATAAAACGTAAATTCATATCGAGAATTAATATCTCGATGTAAGTTCTCGAATTTTCACATGAAGAAAAAACTGAGAAGAAAACTACGTGCCAAGAGATATCGACATCCTCTTAAATATATATACATTTATTAAATGTGCTAATAGTGCGGCCGATTCTATGGGAAGCACTTCGGTGCGACACAGTTTGTTTATATATCACAGCAGCACCTTCGTTTTGTCTATATCTGAAACGATGCGAACGCACTGAAATCTTCCTGAAGATCTGCCTGTGTACAGAGCGACAAGTTTAACTATAATTTGTTTGCGGCAATCAACTGTGTCCTTAAACCGCTAAACGATCCGAAAAGTTTCTTCACGACAGCGCTGTGCATATAATTCACAGTATTACGGTGCACTTTGTGTGTGTGTCTTACCCTATAATTATATAAATGTCGACGAAGAGAATTGCACCTGCTTTTTACGTAGATTTTACTCCTACGAATCATCTACGTATAGATTCTTGAGCGTTCAATCAAGTGCGTTTGAATATCTCGAGCTATATTTGACGCGAAACTTTCTTACGCGCGAACCAATTATCAATCCTACTACTTCCTAGTAATTTTAATAGGAAAATATGACATCCTGCCTTATCGTTCTGCCGGTCGTGCACTTCCTGGGTCATATACCGAGATAGCTGCAGAGAATGAAAGCGCCGCATATGCACACGACTATCAGCACGATGACGAACCAGAATGGCAGTGTATCTGAGACATTCGAAATTTGATTGTCGAGACATTTTTAATAAATTTAAAAATAGTATTAAAAAAAAAACAAACTTTTAAATGCTCCGCTGTTCTAAAATAATATACTTACGTCTGAACGGTATACTGTGTATACAAATCCTGTTGTCCACGGAAATACTAACAACCGCGGTCTCTGTGTTACTCGTAATCGTGGGACCGTCCAGCTCCGTCGGTAAGAATTCCAAACCCGTCACGAACATGCTGTGCGCACCGGGGACATGGAGCGCCTTTCTCAGACTGAACGCCACGAAGATGTCGACGGTACCAGAAAACATCGTCCCGATGGCCACGAATTTACCGTCGTCGGAAACAGCTAGAGCTGATAGAGTTTCTTTGTAAGGAGCAGATTTGGCAATAGCACCGGAATGAGCGTCCCACAGTTGGAGGAAACTCGGATTCTTCGCCACAACGGCGTTGGACAGCATAAAGAGATCGAGCTTCGTTTTGTCTTCCGTCAGTTTTCTGAACCGACATCTCTTGTACATGTACTTCGAGCTGCCGTCCGGCGGTGTCCATGTCAATTCTTTATTCCTCGTACCGTCATTCACATTCCACAAGAAAGCCTTTCCGTCCTTGGCGATGCTCACCAGCAGATTGCCGTCCGGACTGAAGTCAAGATCGTCTATTTCTTTCTCGTGCGCTTTGATGTCGTGCAATTTGTACAGTTCTGGAAACTTCCATAATTTGACTCTGCAGTCTGTGCCACCTGTGGCCATGATCTTGCCGTGTAGGCTCACTCTGACAACTCTTTGCAAAGGTTCTTCGCTGTAAAAACATTCTTGTTGAAAATACCATTTTGTGATTTTTAATTGCATAAAAAAAAATACAACAAATTATCTTACCCAAAACATGTTTGTATGCTGATGGTAGGCTGAAGAATCAACTGCAATTTCTTGCTCTTAACATTGGAATTGTTGTCTTTGATTTCTTCTATTTTCTCATTCTGAGTTTCCTCGACTTTCTCACTGTTTTTTCGATGTCTAAGACCATCATTGACAGCTGTTTCTGATAATGGCTTTTTGATCACCTCTCCGTTTTCCTGAGTTACCACTTTTGGATTTACACTGTACAGCTGACAATGGCTTTCCTGACCAGCAACTATCCACGTCTTCTTTTTGCCAATGTGTGAAGCACAGTTCATAACCACACTGGGACCTGTTTCGTGTCTAGTTACTTCTTCGGCGATAAACTGCACTCCGTTGTGTGACAATTCAAAAATTTCCTGCGAGACGCAAAGTCACATTAAACACATATTATTTAATATCGTTCGTATGCGCAAAGTAGTTATCAAAATAGCTTGACAATGATTTTATCATATCACCAAGCTTCTGAAGAAGTAGAATTCACAATCTGCTCTGATAAATAACACAATCGATAACAATGACGAGTACTTTGATGAATAAATTTTGTTTACTTTGAGAAAAAATAAACAATGAATTTCACAAGAATTCAATTATTGTATGTCCACTACTTGATAAAACTAGAATCGACATAGAAAAAAATACAAACATGCAAAAATTAATAATTCTTGAGCGGTGAAATAATTAAAAAAAATATCTAATTAAGAAAATGTGCAAAATATAAAACACTTGAGAAGTTGGTTAAACTCACAAATCCGTTGGCAACTCCAGTTTTTGAAGAACCACCACCGCCGCCCACGAGAATGTGTCTGCTGGTCAACATTTGCAAGGTGTAGAGAGGAAAATTCACTCTGGCCAAAAGGCCACCTTTGCTCCTTCTGGATGACATGGCGCAATTTCACAGATCGCGTCGTCGAGTTTTTCGTGATCGTTCCACGTTCTCCTCGCTCGAACGAACGAAAAACTCGCGTGCGAGGTCAGGTTTCTAAGAACGGCGCTGTCCGGTATTGCACGTGTCACGTCCGAGAGCCATCGCTCATCATTTCAAGAGCCACGACAGCACGCAGTTCGCGTGCACTGAACGTGCGCACCAACCAGATGATCCGCGAACTTTGCACTTAAGACGACCTTATAAATATGCGATTCGAGACTCGAGATTCGACAAGCAGAGATGAGGCCACGGCTCCGACTTGGCTCTTATCGGTGTTCGCCAGCGCCGTGTCTACGTGCACATTGGCAACTACGATGTCTATGAGGATTGTCGGTAAGTAAACGAACTTATCGACGGATTATAACTATAGTTTGGTCACTGACATTTGGCTAGTTGCCAATGTGCACCACCAGGTGGACATAGCGCGTTTCTCTGATAAAAATCACCAAAAGTCGTTCAGAGATAAAGGGTTGTTCATCATGTCTCGAGCGGGAAATGTTTAAAACTTCAGAATTTTTTTGATATTCCGTTTGGTATCTTTATTTCTTTAATATTTTGACATTAACCAGTAATCAACGCTCTCAGACTAGAACTTGAAAAAAGGTATATAACAGCGAAATTTTCTTAATTTTCGCATTCTTTCTCTCTCTCTCTCTTGCCATATTTTTCTAATACATAAAATCGACGTGACTTTCAGAGATATTGAAAAAAAAAAAAAAAAAATCGGATAAATTCGCAACATCTGCTGAAATTTGCAACATCCATACGCGTGTCGCGATTTTCGCGCGGAAAAGTGCGAAAAGTGCCACTTGAAAAAAACAGACGAAACTGCAGTAGAAGTCGCACCGGGAGTCTTGGGCGCGTACGGAGGACGAAGGGCGGGCGATGCGTCGGCGACGGCGCGTTGTGTCGATCGAGTGTGGTGGGTCTGCACGCACGGCGCGCACCGCACACAACACCAACGAGACGGTGTGCGTCCGACGCTGGGGTTCGACATGTTTCATCGACGATGTGGCCGCCGTATCATCCTCAGCAACAACAACCGCACCGCCACGCGCAACTCGTCCGAGTACAATCACGGCTTGGTGTTTAGCGCCGAGCCGCTCTGGGACGACGAGCTGTTCGAAGTCACCATCGATAGGAAGGTATGTGTACACACAGAGTCGTCTCTTTTCCTATGAGTGAAAGAGAGAGAGAAAGCAACAACACTGAGAGCTCCTTTTCTTCAGTGTCTCTGTCGAACTACTGTTGTGTTTACGAAAGCTCGATATGCAAACCACCTTCCTGCACATCAGGTGCACATCTGCGAATGAAACGAGCGTCTCGTACGCGCATACATTTGTTACTTCTTGTGTGTGTGTGTGTGTGTGTGTATGTGTGTGTTTATGTGTGTGTGTTACAAGAAAGCTCAGATTTTTATAAAATGTTTAATTTGAGTTTTGGAAAATAATTTTTTGTAAATCTTTTGTGGATACACAAAAGATGTGTGTATCCGAAAATGTTTATACAATTACATGCACACAATAGAAACTATTTACCATTTGTTTATTTAACGTTTAAACTTGTAAGTTTTAATTCTGTCTGTTGCACAGTTGAGAGCATGGTGTGGCAGTATAGAAATTGGGATAACAGAATGCAATCCGGAGACGATGGAAATACCATCGTGTGCCATAAGACTCGGTCATGCGACCTGGATTATGACCGGCACCGGGATAGCTTACGACGGCAAACGAATCATAGAAATCTATGGAACAGATCTGAAGTCTCTGGGAGAGGGAACTACACTGGGAGTTATGCGAACGTCTAATGTAATTCACAATAAAATCTTTGTGGCTTGTTCATTCATTAGTTACTGTTAATTAGTATATGTAAATGAAAATTTTTTTTTTTTTGGTTCAAAATTGCAGCAAGAACTGATATTCTACATCAATGGTGTTTCACAAGGTGTCGCCGTGACCAACATTCCAGAACGTGTTTTCGCTGTTGTTGATCTGTACGGTAATTGTGTACAAGTCAGCATATCTCACCCTAGACTTGCCGCCACTTTGTGCAACATGCCGAAAGAGGACGCGGAAATTAATAATGACTACGTAATAGGAGAAACCTCTAGTTCCTCGACAACTAATCTAGTCGCTAATTTAAACGTTAATTTAAATGTCAATGTGAATGTTAATCTACCGAAAAATCCAAGTCCCGCCGCTATTAGAGAGGACAGGTTGAGGTTTCACGAGAGAGTCGGGTCATTGGTGAAACTGTCCAATAACGCCAGAACTGCCGAGAGGCGGAGACCTCTGGACGAGTTCAACAATGGTGTTGTGATGACTCACAGACCGTTACGGGACAATGAACTGTTTGAAGTAAGAGCGCTCGATGGGAATTCACACATGTGTTAATTCGATCGATTTTATTTTCATATAAATCGTTTTTTTTTTATTGATTTTGATGAAACTCCTGTAGATACGAATAGACAGACTGGTTTACAAATGGTCGGGGAGTATAGAAGTCGGAGTCACTACTCACAGTCCTACGGCGTTAGAATTTCCCGCAACGATGACCAATATGCGCTCCGGTACAACGATGATGTCTGGCTGTGGTATTCTAACGAATGGCAAAGGCACGCAACGGGAATACGGGGAATTCAACTTGGATGAACTGAGGGTACGATAGAGCTGTAATGCTGAACTAGTTCATTTTTTTTTTTTTTTTTAATATATCTATCTTTGTTCTTCAGGAAGGAGATCGCGTGGGAATGGTTAGGCAGACTAATGGCGATCTCCATTATTTTATAAACGGTCTGGATCAAGGTATAGCCGCCAAAGTACCTGCCGGCGTGTGGGGTGTGATAGATCTTTACGGAATGACCGTAAAAGTGACTATTGTCGATCGTGACGAAAGAGAGGAACAGAATCTAGTTACCAGAAGAAACACGTTGCAGCTGCAGGGTTTGGACAGTGAAGGTGAATTATTTCCGAAAATTGACTAAAAAATCACACCAAAAAAAAATAACGCGCGCGAAAAGGGACTGCTTTATGTAGATATTCGAAAATTTTTGTAGAAACTGGAGAGGAAGAACTACCCGACAGATTGATGTTTCATCCTTGTTGCGGCACGCGCGCCGACGTGATTAATAACGGTCGTACAGCGCACAGACCAAAGTAAACGAAAAAAAATAAAAAAAACTGCTAATTACATTTAAGAATTCTTCGAAGTGTCTCGCTCTTTAATCGTCGATGTTAATTGTCTTCTAGCGCCATAGACGACTTCAATAACGGCGTGGTGTTAACTTCGAGACCGTTGAAGCCCAACGAACTGTTCGAAGTCAGACTGGACAAAATCGTCACCAAGTGGGCCGGTTCCATCGAGATTGGAGTCACGACGCATTCCCCGACGGAGCTGGAGTTCCCATTTACGATGACAAACGTTAGGTAGGTAAAGCGTGTCAGTGTTTTACGCGGTTTTGTGCGAATCACGAAGAGTCGCGTCTGTTACGGTAAGTTTGTTCACTCGCTTATGTTATCGCTCGAAGGTGGCTCATATCGCTTGCAGATCCGGCACGTGGATGATGACGGGCAACGGTGTTATGCACAACGGCACCACCATGATTGATCAGTACGGACAGAATCTTGATCGTCTGCAGATCGGCGATCGCGTCGGCGTGATGAGGAAGGACAATGGCACACTGCACTTCTATGTGAACGGCGCGGATCAAGGCGCGGCCGCGATGAATGTGCCTGAGAGAGTTTACGGCGTGATCGATCTCTATGGACAGGCTGCACAGGCTACCATCGTCGACAATGTGGACTTCTACAGTCCGACTACGAATAATTCGAGCTTCAGCAACACGACGTTGTATAGGTGCGAAGTTTCAAAGACACCTCGATTACTGATTTTTCACACACAATCGCGATATGCAAAGTAGAATAATTTTATACAATAAAATCTATTGGAACAGTGATCTGAGGTTCCATCATGTGCACGGGAAAAACGCGAGGATCACGAACAACGGTTTAACAGCGTCCAGGCCGCGAGCGCTGGCTGAATTCAACGAGGCTATTGTAATTGCGAATCGCGCGCTGCGTGACAGCGAAATGTTCGAAGTGACGATAGATAAGATGGTGTCTAGGTGGTCTGGTGCCATAGAAGCCGGTAATTGCTGCTATAATTATTGCCACATAATTTATTAAATGTGTTAAACGCAAACCCGTTAATTTTTCTATGATAAATATTGCAGGGGTGACTGTAATAAGACCCGACGAGCTAGAGTTTCCGTCTACAATGACGGACATCGATCACGATACTTGGATGCTCTCTGGGTCTACGGTGATGCGCGACGGAATTACGTTACGTAATAATTACGCTTGCGATCTGGATAAATTGTCGGAAGGCAACCGAATCGGGATGATGCGCTGTCCGGACTCCTCGTTACATTATTTCTTGGACGGAGTAGATCAAGGTCCTGCTTGTACAGGTTTACCTCCGAACGTGTATCCAGTGATCGATCTGTACGGTCAGTGTGCGCAGGTATGGCGAACGTCGCTTGTCCGATAAGAGCAGTGCGTTTTCTTGCCATGTCAATTTAATTAATCGTTTGATTCTAGGTGACAATCGTGTTACCTGAGCGCAGAGATCCTCTGACCCAACACTACGTGCCATCAGAGAACAGTATAAGCCAACAACCGACATCGGTGATTCAACCTCAGGTGCAGACTGAGATTCTGCACAAGTTCCACGAGTCAGTCGGACTGAATATTCAACTGAACAGCGACAGAACAGTGGCGACCAGGTGCAGAGAATACAACAACGCCGTTCTCCTGAGCGAGGCGGCGTTAGAGAACAACGAAGTGTTCGAGATCGCGATTCAGGAGGTAGCGCGCGAATGGAGCGGCTGTCTGAGGATAGGTGTCCTGAGTAATGAGACTGGCAACTGGTTGACGTCGATGAATCTCGTGCCTGGCATGACATCCATTCCCGGCGACGCCTGGTATCTGACGGGTAACGAGGTGAGGCATACGGGTTACGCGCTCGCCTCGAATTACTGCACGAGTCTGGACTGGTTGCGCGTGGGCGATAAGATCGGCGTGAAGCGCACGCATGAGGGCAACCTGAAATTCTACATAAATGGGGAGGACATGGGCGTAGCGGCGTCTGACGTGCCGGAAATGGTATACGCGGTGATTGAGCTCTTCGGTAGCACCGTGGCTGTGAATATCACGAGCAGTAAGCAACAAAATTCTGTGATATCTCCCAATGCTAGTCTGAGACTGCAGGATTCGCTGGAACTTCTGGTAGATCCTGTGGCGCCGAGAAACGACGCGGGCATGGACACGTCCATCGACGTGTCCGAAGGAAAATTAATGAACGAGGCGACGCTCACGCCGACACAGCCCGTTGCTGTTAATCTAACCGCCGGGGACGGAGATTGGATTTACGAGTTCCACGAGAATCACGGCAGAAACATCCAACTGGAGTCAAAGACAATTGCCAAACGAGTGGCTAGCTACAATCAAGGCGTTGTGATGTCCAGTCATCCGTTAATAAAAGGCAAGCCGTTCCAAGTAAAGATTGAGAAATTGAACGAACGTTGGGTGTCGGGTATTCTCTGTGGCGTGTCCTGCTTATCGCCAGAGAAACAAACGAGCTTCCCGTTGACTGCGCTTGGCTTCAAGAGACACTCGTGGGTCATCTGCAGTGACTGGATATTTCACAATGGCACGCGGGTAAAGACGAAGTACGGTGCCGGACTGGAAAATCTGCAGTTAAACTCCGTCGTAGGTTTGTTGATAGATGAGGATAGTCGATTGCATTTGTTTATCAATGGTATAGATCAGGGAACGGCCGCGACCGATCTGCCGCCGTATGTCTTCGCTGTGATCGATTTGTACGGACAGTGCGAGCAGGTGTCGGTCGTGGGGGTGAACGAAGAATCCTCTTACACGAGTGTCGCGATCGACAACGCGCTCGTGACTCCCGCTGAGTGCGCGAGCGCGGAAACGGAAGACGTGGAGAATTCACGCGAGAAGGCAGATTTGGAGTGTCATGAAAAAGAGAATGCGATGGCGGCTACGTCGTCGGATCTCTCGTTGTCTTCGACGCCTCCAAGTGCGCCTAGCCAATGCGGCACGACCAAGGACGGCAATCTCGAGGTTGAATATCCTTCCTTCAGCAGTAACAACAGTGCGAATCTAGCGAACAAGACAATGGGGAACAAAGTGATGTCGAGCATCGACAGCAACAATTCAGACTCGGGCTCGGAGATGAGCAACGACGGGCGTAGTGCCAGGAACAAGGTGTATCTGGACAACGTCGACGCGCCGTTGAACAATCACGCCATCGAGAACAACTCGATTGAGTCCCATCACGATGCGGAAAATCGCGCGCTCGCGAATGTTTTGCGAAACGATTGTACAAACGTAGAGATAAACAACGCGACGAACATTAACATACAGAAAGGCATGGTTGCCAGCGCGAGCAACATGACCAGTCTGAACGCGGCGATCATCGCGACTAACGCGAACAACGCGATTAACGAAAGTATAGCGTCCAATAGTCAGGTGAATAGCGTAAGTAGCGCGCAGCAAAACAATCTGTCAGATCTTCCCAACAACGTTTGCTCCAGTTTTCACGAGTCGCGCGGAACGTACGTGGCTCGCGACAACGCCGCGCCGACGATCCGCGACAATTCTCTCAGCGACAACGTATCTCCGAGCCAGAACACGGCAGCTAATCGGGATGCGCAGCAGTTCAACGCGTCCTCGATAACGCTGGTGTCGTCGTTACCGTCCACTCCTCTTGGATCCACCGTCGCGTCGTCGAAGAAATGCGATTATTTGAAAGCGTGCATGCAGTTGAAGAAGTCGCTCGTGCTGCCGGACGAGTTCTTCTCCGCCGACGAGGTCGTGTGTTACTGCAGCGCGTGCTACAAGGTGGACGCCGACAACGCGATTTGTAAGAAGGGCGAGCCACCGGCGGAATTTGCGATCCCGATTGATTGGGCAAAGTTTCCGTTGAAGCAGAGCATCAACGCCAATCAGATACCGCAAAGCACAACGGACAAGTGGCACGTCGCTTTCTACGGCATACGTCTGGACGCGATAAGGTAAATGCAGAATAATCACCGTGTGCTTAGAATACAATCAGATTTCTTTCCAATTGCGTATTAACGTCACACTATCGCGCGTTTAGATTGATCCTGGACAGAGGAGAACTTATGACCAAAGAGCAGCTAGACGTGAGTAACTTGACGGCGGGTACGAAGAGCGAAGATCAGAATCCTCAGGTGTCATTCTCGCCCAGCATCAAGTACGCGGCGTCGGATGAATTCACCAAGAAGTATCCGTGAGTGTTGACACCTCTTTTCGCGTTTGTCAGATTAATTTTATTTTTTCCAAATCACACTGCATGTAATTTTTCAATTCCGCAGATACATCGATATGCAGTCGAACAAGAAGTTGAACGTATCGACCGCGTTCCAATTGCTGGTGAGGCCCGGCTCGTATACGATCGGTCCCGGCGACAAGGACAGCGCCGATTCCCAGTGCGAGTCAAGCAAATGGGCGACCAAGGAGGCCGGAGCCACGGTGATCACAGCTCTGCTCGTTCACCTTGACGGATTCTAATCTGTGTCCGAAAGTGTGTTTTCACATATGAACTGACTTTTAGACGCACCCGCAATTTATGGAAGTGATGTGATTGTACATAATTCTGTGCCGATCGTTTGAACGATGCGACTGTGGTAAGAGACATTTTGAAAATCAGTGTTTCAATTCCGTCGAAATCGCGCTGTACTGTACTACGTTTGTTTTTTTTTTTTTTTATGTCGAAACGATCCGCGAACGATATTCTTTAACGTAACATTTAGCCGAATTTTAAGGATTTTATCGTCAGAATAATAGGAGATCAATTCGCAGATGTTTTTAGTTGTTTGATTTTAACGCGCGCTGCAGTATTTAATGTACATATATATGTATGTCGATCCTCGTGTAGTACTTAATGCTAGTTCGTTTGTGTAAAGAATTCAGTCTCTCCAGTTAGGAAGAAGAAAAAACGTTCGAATAATTACGTTGTGACAATTTTATGGCGCACTGTAAAGTCTCTCTATCTTTAATTAGTCTTAAATCTTTTAAAACACGCACGACGCGCGCGCGCGCGCGCGCACACACACATACCCACATACCCACACATACTCGTTGCTAGACTGGCCTAGGTTAATGCTCACGAGAACAAATAGTATATGATATATATATGTATATGATACAATCACACGGCGTATTCACGCTGTCTTATGCAAAGAGAACACAAAAAAAAAAAAAATATTTTTGACGCCCTCGCTTCCACCTCTACAAAGCCAAACATACCAAATCTTTATTATATTTCATTATTACAAATGAATTTCACGAGACACGATTTTTTTAACGCACTTTTTCTGCAGCATCGATAGGAAATAAATCGTGTATTATGATCTATGTTGTAGAAAATAAATAACAGGCAATGTGCAATTTGCGCTGTAAAACATCAGCCGATGTGTTTCATGAATTCATTGAATATATTCAATGCATTTTTAAGGATGGAGGTAATTTGTTTTTATTTAACGGTGGAATATAACTAATAACATCACAAGTTGCAGCTTCTTATATGTTATATCACAATCGTGTAAGATATATATTTCAATGCATTTAATTGTAACAATTTTTCGTGTGTGTGTGTTAGTCTACAATGAATGCAAGGAAGGAAGTATTTTAATACGCTTAACGATATATCGATTATGTTGTAATTATAGACTGAACGCAGCACTTTCTCGTTTGTCGGCGCGAACTTGAGTAAGGCTGTCTGTGCAGGTTTCGTGTAAGAAGAATCGATCGAAGGTTTTTTAATATCAATGTATTTTTGATAATAATAATTGAGTTGTTCGGCAAAGTAGTTTATTCTTTTAATGAACGGTTTTTAAAGCTTATCGCACCGACTCGCGTAATTTAGCTTCTGTAAATGCTCTCATATGCGATGTTTTTAGTATCTAAGCGCATTTATTAAGAAACGCTACGAACTTTCCGAACAACCCAATATACTTTCTCTTCCAGTGTTTTCATTGACTGCTTAATTTTTTGGTTTTGCATATAACAAGTTTTGTTATGTTCACACCCAAATTCGTACATGCTGATCCCAGGAGCAGCTAGCTATTGCCATCCCGTTGCCGGCGACGCTGAGGGACGTCACTCTGTTCTCGTGGCCTGACAAGACACCTTTATATATACGAGAAAAACAAAAACGCTTTATTTTATTCCATACGTAAAATTATAATAATACTATCATTGAGCGATACGATTACAACAAGAAGTATAAAAAAAAATTTATTTTATTCAATTAATAAAAGATAAAATCAAACTCACCGTTGTGTTGGTTCTTCAGCACGTCCCATATGTGAATGGAATTATCGTCGCTGCCGCAAAACATGTATCTACCGCTCAGAGACAGGCCGCACGATGTAAATCCAGGATTCGAGTTCGGTGGCTTATACGTGGCGAGCTGTTGATCGGATCTGATGTCCCACAGCCTTGCCGTCTTGTCCTCAGACGCTGTCACGAAAGCCTGCCCGGAGGGATGATACTAGAAGAACAAATTGAGAATTGTGCAACGTGGAATACAGAGAGTATTGACGAAGATTACGCGCAACGAATTTCCGAAAAATACGTTAAACGGAAAAACTTACACAAACGGAATTCACATCAGCTTCATGACCGAAAAACGTCTGTTTAGTTTTCTCTTCCCGTAAATCCCACAACTTGCAACTTTTGTCGACCGAGCCGGTAATGTAAGTGTTGCCGTCGGAGGACAAGCTGATGCTCACCACGTCGCCCGCGTGCGCCTCGAAGTCCGTTGTCTTCTTGTTGGCTTCGAGATCCCATATGCAACTAGACACGCCGGCAAAGATGTTCACCGTCATTAATTAATCTATAAAATAATTGCTATCTTTGCTTTGTTTTAACGTTACGTTAAGATACATTTTCATGTCGCCAGATCCGGTGATGATGTTCTTGTCGTCCAGGAATCTGCAGGACGACAAAAATCCTTCGTAACCGAGCAACTCCCTCACGATCTTCGCGGATCCCGTGGAGTCGCGATTGTTCAAGTCGTAGACGGTGCACATGTTGTCCATGCCGCCGCAGGCGACGAAGTTGCCGCTCGGCGCGAACGCCACGGACATGACCCAGGCCGAGCGCAACGGGATGACCTGCACCTTGTTACCGGTCCACGTATCCCAGATGATCAACTTCCCGTCCAGCGATCCGCTCACGCAATGTCTGCGCAGACAAAACAAACAAGATGTCTACGAGAGTGTTTCAAGCGGAAAGCACGCATAAGTACGCGTTTTGTTTTTTTTACGATTCAATGATTCGAAGGAAAAACTGCTATTGATTAAAACTGACCGACTATCGCCACTGAAGTGCACCGAATTGACTTTGTTAATGTGGCCCTTGAGAAGCTTCTTGGTCGACAGTTTAACTTTCGGAGCATCCGCCACTCCGCTGCACGCCTGCTCCAACGTCGTATCCTGCTGTTTCTTTTGATCTTCCTGATGAAGAAAAAGACAGATATGAAAGAGAAGAATAACGAAGAACATCAGAGAGTTTCGCGATTTTGCAAATACATTATATAACGTAATGCTATATAAATCATTCAGTTGAAGGAAGGAGCCAAAAAAAACCTTGCACTTGTTAATGAGGTCTTCCAGCTCTTTCTTCAGGGCAGTAGTTTCGGGATCGTCTTTGCCCATTTTTGCCGGTTTCAAGTGTTACGGCGCGGAGTTTTAATCCAGAAAAAAAGAAATGCGCCACCGACGATCGACACATGAAAACTGTTAAACGATTTCTGACAACATTGAAGAAGCCTCAGGATCGTCCACATCGTTGTCCAAGTAATTGTATTAAGTTGGTAGTTAATTCGATTTGTTGAGCATTAGCTCGGTTGGTTCGCGTAACTCAATTACCTACATACACGGTACCGTATTTTTTTTTTTTTTTTTTTTTTAACAAAAAGAAAAGTATGTAACGTGTACATGGCGTTCTATATGGCGTTCGATCAAAATGTTTTATTCGCGTTTCATTGTACAAACCTTCACGAGTCGACGATGGCACATTCGGTCGGAATAGGAAATCGCACGAACAAAAACGTCGACACGGTGCGACGGTTTAGCCTACGGGTGGCTGTTTTCAATCGAACAAAAAGCATCGAACGTCTCGCTTTCGAGTTTCCCGCTTTCTCCTATATAAATGTCCGAATCTTCGATACTGATCGACGTAATTTGGTGCGGCAATCGATGCGATAAGAGCGCGAGATATCTATTTGCGGAATTGTTAAAAGCGATACGATATTTGTGGATGTTCGTAGTCGTAGAAATTTTCAAGATGGAATAATATAAATTAATCAATTTGTGTCAAAAGAGAGAGGAAGAATAATACAATTTTTTTTTGTTTTTTAATTAAGATAAACTCGAGAGAGATAAGTTTCAAGATTGGCAATTTATCGAGCAGCAGATGCTACTACCATGAGAACGCGGAGTGTCTTCGGGAGATTAGTGCGGTCGATTATTTTGCTGTCGCATTGCGCTGATTTCACAGCGAATAATGAGGGAGTGTGCAAATTGAAGTCTAATCACGACGTTTACGTGCCTTCGAACAATCTCTCGTGTCGGGAAAACGATTCGGATGACAATTTCGCCGTCATCAGGCGATACAAGCCGCCGAAAAGATCTTGCTCGCCGTATCTTGACACAACAGGTATATTTTATCTCTCATATTTGCATTGTTAATTGCAGTTAAATGTCAAGATTAAAAAATTTCATCTTTTCAAATTGCTTTATATTCGCGTATCTACAGGAGATCAATTTTGCCGAAAAAAATATCTTTATTTTTTTAGTTAAATGTGTCAGAAAATGTTTTTAAAAAAGGATACAGAGTGGGACACAATTGCGAGGGTTCTCTCGCGTAGATACCAGCACACAGTGTGTTTTCGCCCTAAGTTTATATATACATAAGTCCAAGTGTTTTGCGTGTCATTTTTATAGAACATCGAAGACTGACGCTTTCGCGCAATTCTTATGCAATGCGGCAAGCCGATATATTTTTTAATTTTTCCCGCAACGGGAAAAATGAACGGCCGTGAAGTATCGGCAGGCGATACATGTGGTGCGTATCATCGACCGAGTAAAAGAGCGTCGGTAAAGTGAATCGATCGTCGTCGACGAGTAGCGATTCTCCTTTTACAGAAAATCAACTATCTCAAAACCATAATTAGACAACGAGAACAAGACATCTCTTAAAAGAGAACGTTCGCACGTTCTATAAACGATTTCCGTGATGCATCAAGAATTGCAACTTACTATGGGCACCGTTATTCACTGATTACACGGATCTGCTGCAGTCCGAGTCGGCTGCACGCTCGGTGGCGCGCAGTCGACGCCGAGCGACGCGAAGTGACGGACGCGTGTATCCCCGGAGAAGCGGTGCGGAGTTGCCGGTGACCCTCGGGTTCTGTTGGTGCACTCGCGCGCACGAGAGAGAGAGAGAGAGAAACAAGAATGTTCCGCAACAAGGGAATTGGGTGCTGGCTCGTGTGGTGCTGCGTCTTCCTGACGTACCACGTGGTGAGCGAGGAATCAGCAGCTGACGTTAACGGTACGACGCGATTTTGCCCTTTTTGACAAACCGGAACGGATAAATCCGTTTGCCGGTACGTGTCGCAGCGAAGATCGATACACAGAGAGAGAGAGAGAAAGAGAGAGAGAGAGAGAGAGAGAGAAAGAGAGAAAGAGGAAGACCGCACACTTGACTCTCTAAACATCCGCAATAACGCAAAAGGATGTTCGAAAGATGTCTCGTGTGAAACCTTTTCGAAGGATTGAGATGTGAAGAGAGCTTGTTTTGGAACGTTCTGGATTGTACACAGAATTTCCGTATGATCTGTACACTATTAGGGTTTGCATGCTCCAGTTTTTTTAGTCCTATTACAATTTACATGTTCTAGTTTTAGCTCTAATTCGAATAATCGAAACTAGATCAACATTTGTTCATGTATTGAGAAAAGAACTGGAGAAGGTTAAAGAAATTTTTTAAATCTGGTTTAACTGTTTATTTTTCATAATTTTTTAACACAGAGTAAGATACATTGTTTTAATGGATTATATAAAACGACACGTGTGTGTGGAACTTTAAAGATTTATTTATTAAATTAGTCTTGTTTATACAATGAGATAGGTGGAACGAAAACTTGAACCTTAATATCAAAGAACATGTGAGTATTGGTTCCAGAGCTCTCTTCCTTCTTGTTTCTTTTATTTTTCTGTAAACCTGTCCCGGTGCATTTTTTTCGACACCCACGTAGTTTTGGTTTACAGAAGAAAATCCCACGCTTCAGGATCCCATTTTAGCTTCTTTGATCTCTTCGATGAGCCACAAATCGTCTTGCAAGAGAGTTTTTAATAATACGCAATTATTTATTTTTTTTTCGGAAGACGGCGAAAAAGTAGTAGCGAAAGTCATCGTTCGTCGACCTCGGGGCGATTGACAGCGAAAATCTCATCTCCTTCTCCTTCTGCTTAATAATTGAAACAATTCACTTTCTTCGAAGTATGCGCATTTTGCGTACTTTGTTATTTGCGTTGATCCTACAAAGTGGTACTTTGTATCAGAACACTGAGATCTGAATAAATTGCCATCTTCATCTCTTTCGCTCCGACTGATTCCGTCTCCCATGAAACAGTAATTTATTATTATTTAGAGTACACACAAATACATATTGTAAATATATACATATATATATGAAGAATCGCGGAATGTGAAAATATTTTTCGCATTCGAATAACGAGGCATATAGTGGGTCACTAGGTCTATTTATGGAAGTTGCGATCACACATGCGTTGATCTCGCGATAAGTGGCACATTTCTTCTTATTGCGGAATCTTATTGCGACTATATCATCATCTTTTTTTATTTTGTCGCTTCAACGTGAACGGTATAACATATCGCTCTTTTCGCGATAAAGATAAAAAAAACCGGGCGTAATGAAATGCGAATCATTTTAAGAAGCTCGATGATGATCGAATACCGTAATGATAGCTGCGTGCAAACTATTTCATTTGTGGAGCGTGAACTAATTTGATTCTGATCTCGACTACGTTGTAACTGGATCGAGTGCATATAGTCTTTTATCATTTCATTTCCGCCGTTGCTCGCCACACGAGACCTACAGACGCGAGACGTAGACCCAGTCCTCGAAATGCGTCTATCTCTTCGCTCGATAATTGCTTCGTAATTCAAAAATTATCTCGCGCTAATTAATTCTTCCTCGCCGAGGAAACAACTACTGAATTAACATATTTGTTGTTTCGCATCAAGTTTCTCAGTCAAATTTTTCAATCGAGCACGATGTTCGACATCGAGATTCTTCAAACAAGTTATTCTTCGCGACTTCCCTTTGAATAAGTTTTTTTTTTTTGGAAGAAAAGTTCTGGAAGCATTTCTCTCTCACTTTGTTCCAAGAATATCTCGAATGGCTTGCGTAAGTTTATCAACACACAGCTCAGTAATACAAGTTCTCCGCGCGGAGAAACGTATACGATGCTCAGCGCGGCTGGCGTACGTGCCGCGGCTCTCGTGGGCGCTGCTTCTTCTCGTGACGTGACATCATGACACTCTCGGCTAACGAGATCACCAGCCGAGTACAACAATGACGGAACGCCGCTTCTCCAAACGTACACAAAGATGTTCCATCCAGAAATGTCCAATTTTTTCGTTCCAGTTTTTTCGTCACGAATATTTTGTGTCGTTTCTCAACAAGAAAGCATCTTTCTTTTCTTTAAAACAAAAAAGATTTTCTGAGAATATAATAGTTACGAAAAACTTGATTTATTTCTGATATTTTTTGATAAATCGCATTAATTTTTTTCTCGATCTTCGATAACTGATTGAATAAGTTTGTATTTTTAGATGTCCTGGTATTTACCGTCGCCTCCAACGAGACGGATGGCTTCCAGAGGTATCTCAGATCGGTTGAGGTCTATGGGTTTCGCGACAATCTGAGAGTCCTCGGACTCGGTGAGCCCTGGAGAGGCGGCAATGTCGTGAGGTATTCCGGCGGTGGATACAAAATTAATCTTCTCAAAAAGGCCTTGGAAGATTACCAAAACGATGAGAAGAGGATCGTCTTGTTCACCGACAGGTTGACACTTGACGCTGAAGAAAAAAAAAAACTTTGTGTGACGCACAGAGAAATGCATGGAATGTATCGTTTGCTTTCAGTTACGACGTGATATTTCTCGGTGGTTTACCTGCCATCGTCGAGCGATTCCAGGAGTTCAATGCTCGGATCTTGTTCTCCGCGGAAGGATACTGTTGGCCGGATAAATCCTTGGCGAACAACTATCCGCCCGTGTCGAGAGGCAAACGATACTTGAACTCGGGAGGATTCATCGGATACGCGTCCGACTTGTACGCGATCCTGAACAACGCGTCTATCAAGGACGAAGAGGACGATCAGCTGTTTTACACGATGGCGTATCTGAACGAGGAGGTCCGCACGCGACACAAGATCAAACTGGATCACAAATCCGAAATATTCCAGAACCTCTTCGGTGCGGTAGGTGAGGAACGCAAACAGAATCCGTTGTGAGGGATTATTGATATTGATGATCGTGACTTATTCATTCGGTTACTTATTTTGTCGATTGTCTCGCAGCTGACGTGGAGCTCAGATTCAAAGGCGAGGAAGCTTATCTCCAGAACATCGTCTACAACACGGTGCCTCTGGTGCTTCACGGCAACGGATTCAGCAAGCTCGTCCTGAACTCTCTGGGCAATTACCTGGCCCGCGCTTGGATACCGGACGAGGGATGCCTCGCCTGCTGGGATCGAACGATCGAGCTCGACAAGATCACATCGGAATCGTATCCGATTATCATGATAGCCGTCTTCATCGAACAACCCACGCCGTTCTTGGAAGAGTTCTTCCAAGCAATCTACCGTCAGACCTACCCGAAGTCCAAGCTGCACCTGTTTGTTCACAACAACGTGCCCTATCACGAGAGCGTGACGAACGACTTTCTGGACCGAGTCGGCCAGGAATATCAGAGTACGAAACAGATACTGCCGAGCGACGGAATCAGCGAGGTCGACGCGAGAAAGTTGGCGATGTAAGTTTGCGAATCGAATAATTATTCCAGTATATGCATTCAGAGATTTGAAGTTTGCGAGAGCGAGCGAGATCGCGCGACATTTGGCGCACCTTTAGAAAGCAATCTGTTGTATGTATTTCGCAGGGAGAATTGTCTGTTGAAGAAGTGTTCCGGATATCTGTCGATCGACGCGATCGCGCACTTGGACAACGAGCACACGTTGAAGTTGCTGGTCGAACAGCAGAGAGGCATTGTCGCGCCGTTGCTCATTCGCCCGTACAAAGCTTGGAGCAACTTCTGGGGCGCTATAACGGACGACGGATTCTACGCGCGGAGTTTTGACTACATGGAGATAATAAAAAACGAACGCAGGTAAAGCGAAATACATGAGTATTGGGGAGGGGGGAGGGGTTCTTTTTTATATTTTACTTCACAATGAGAACTGCGATAAATAATGCGATATTAAAACGAGTCGCGTTTCGGTAATTTTTTTTACTTTAAAAAAAAAAAGACGGATTATTATTCTGGATTGGATCTTCCTAATTCTCACACGTTTTCAGAACGATATTTTTTTAAAACTCGACTTGTGACACAATTAAGCTGAAAACTCAAATACGATAAAAATACACGTGCTTAGAGAGCGTGCTTACACAAGGATTGAAAAGAATATTTTCACTCTTGAATTAGTAGAACAACTTTAGACTTTTCTTCTGCAAATTACATTAAAAATAATACACAATATACAATCTAAATCTTAGGATCTACCATGTTTCATAATTGTCTATCGTAAAAATTTTACGCGATATCTAGGATTATGCTTTACGTATTTATGTTTTAATTTATGGTGTTTTTTTTTTTCATTGGGATTTCTCTCTCTCTCGCATTTTAATCGAAAGCGATGGAGAAATCAGTCTTGAACGATCGACGATCGATACTGTACATGTTATCCGCCGTGCACTCGTAAACACCCGCGTCCATCTGAGTAGCGGGATCGATCTCGAGTTTCGACTTCACTTTGTCGGTACCAACTTGCCACTCGTGTATCTGTCGCGCAAAGGATAAAATAATTCTTTTAGCGCAAATCATTACTCTCAAAGATTTACTTTCTCCGGTCGATAGTTTTGCAATTGTTACTTTTTACCACTTTACGTGAGAGAATGATACTAACGTGTAGATAGTGATGCGTGTAAATCTCGCTGCCATCTTTGAACCACGTAATGTGCGGGCGCGGATTGCCGCGAGCGACGCAGAGAAAAGCTATTTTGTGTCCCAAGACGTACTCCAGATCGAAATGCGACGCCAGTAGTATTTTAGCTCCCTAAAATCGTGATAATAAATTAATGAAGAATCCACAAAGAAAATGTTGCGTTACGAAGAAGAGCGCGATGTAAGCGCACATCGAGAAGTTCGTCTTCTTCTCGAACATTTTTTTTCTCTTTCTACATACATACATTGTTATTGTTGTAATACTGATCGCTTTCCGGATCACGGTACTTCCCGGTAATGGGCAGTCCGATCTGTACGCGAGACTTACTCCTGCTTCTTCCCCGTCCTCGTCGGCCGAGCGTCTCCTGACAATTGAGCAACAATACACCCAGCAGGATCAACAGCAGCATCGAGCGTGACATGATAATCTGCGATAAAATGATACATTTTTTAATGCGTGTGTATGCGCGCGCGCGCGCGCGCCCGCGGGTTCGTCGCACCTCCGTGTGCGGCCGTGGACGCGGACTCGCGATTAATTTCCAAATCTTCGTGGGGATTGCAATCGCGAGATTTCTGAAATCAAACTCCGTAGTCTCGGAATTGTTCGACGAGACGTGTGTGGACACACGTTTATGTGAATGTCGGAATGTCCGCTCTTTTAACGCACATTTTTATCACAGCAAACACAGAGCGTGAGGATACTCACCGTGTACGCAGCAACGTTCGTAGATCACACGGAACTCCGATGTAACTGACAGTCACCTACTCATTACTCCCCTAGTGTCCTCTTGTATCTATTACAGACTTGTATGCAAATGTGCAGCCGGCCTCTATACATGTGTGTATGCACTGGTTATTTCTTTGGTGCTACGTGTGATCATCATCAATTTCTATCAAATCTGCGGACCGCTTATCTATTAATTCAACCATATCTATCATTTCCGGACGATGAGCCACGTTTGCGACGCACTCGTAGAATTTATATTTCGCGTTTTATTTTTATTATCAATTGTTTAAAACGGAGGATGATAGACAGAGAAAGAGAACAGACGATGCTTTACTCATAAAGAAAAGAAACTTATTGCAAAGATATGCAACTGACGAGATGACGTTCATTACATCTCATCAGTTGTATCTGATCAAAAATAAAAAACGAGAAACGGAAGGAACGTTTTGCAAGTTGGGAGAAAAAATAGGCGTGATGTTGTGCACATATTGTAGCGTTCGCATGCAAACATCCGTGCAAATTGTTTATTTGGCATTGTCGGTCACAGAAGATCGGCGAGTTTGCTGACAGCGCAGCGCAAGCAAAGCATTCACTTCCATACCACTTTTGTGCGTGCGCGGCACAATTACCTTGTTAAATTCGCAATGATGAACCATTTTCGATATATTCCTCGCGTTACGTACGTGTCACCCTTGTAACAGTCAATCATGCTTTAACGAATAAGAACTGGGGGGGAACTTATGAATTTGTTTTTTTCATATATCGTCTTCGCGCAAAATCTAATTCGGCGAAGAGAAATGTCTGTCTGTTCCGCTGTTCGTGTTCCAAGAAGAAAGCTGTTCTATTTTACAATGGCGTTCTATTTTACAATGCAAAATTCACATTGTAAATATTATACATTACTCATGTCGGTGGATAGGCTTGTAAAATCAAAACTAAAAAAAAAAAAAAAAAAAAAAAAAAAAAAAAATCAGTCTCTTCGATTATTTTATAATCGAAATTTCTCAGATCTTGAAATATGATTCTCACATATCTGTTTTTTATTAAAGTCGCTAAAATAGCAATAATGCGTTTAGCTAGGTAAAAACTTATAATAAACTTTCGATTAATATAATCTCGTGTACTATATATTGATAAAGTGTTACAATTAATTCTAACACAGTGTATGCGCGCGCGATGTCTCTCGCAGATCTGGAGAACGCGTTCAATACGTGATCATGACGTAGTCCGTTCTGAAGCCTCGGCGATCGACCGCGTACTGATTGTCCGCCTGACACTCGTAGTATCCTGCGTCTTTCTGCGTCGCAGGATCGATCTCCATTTTCGATTTTATCGTGTCGTTGCCAACCGGCCATTCGTGCACCTATCGATTTTACACTCACGTTTTCTAAATAGCTTCAAATTTTTGCGACTATCTAATGAATTTGTTTGTTTTTGAACATCTCGTTTTTATAGGGACGATCGCTTCCTCTCTCTCTCTCTTTTAAGTTCCTACCTGGAAAAACTTGTGATGATAAAGCTCAATCCCGTCCTTCAGCCAAGTGATCTCCGGCCTCGGGAAGCCGGTGGCCATGCAGAAGAACGTAATCTTCCTGCCCAGCATGTAATCCAGCTCGAAGTGGGAAGCCTTCACGATCTTCGCGCCCTACGGAAAAGTCTCAGCGGATGACAGTCCACCTCTAACTCACACGTGTGTCGGTATACACGCGCACCATCAACTCACATCCTTGTTTTCGTAATAGCGCGCACTGGCGGGATTTCGATGCGGTATCAGGATGGGCATCCGCGAGCTGTATACTCTTCCTCGGCTGCGGCCTCTCCCTCTACCTCCGCCCTTTGCCGCCTCTGTGCTGATCATCAGGGCCGTTAACAAGAACAGACAGAGCAGCCGGCATCTCATTTCATCTACAACCAGAGAAACTTGACGACTTGTCGATGAATGACGACACGAATGCGCGGCGCGTTGTTCGGTCCGCGGACTTCTTCGCGGTAGCACTTTATATAGCCGAACTCTGGTGTGCGCACCACTCGGTGAATAATATAGATATGCAATCAATTTGATGATCGGTGAGAAGAAATTCGATGATCAATGAGAGCCGTGCGGCAATAACGAACGCGGGGCGATTTTACGACGCGGGTCGCGACGCAATTTATTTGTCGGCCCGCGATCGCGAAGCGATCCTCCCCCCTTCCCGTGCGTCGTCGATTCTTACCGATGTTTCGGAGGAAATCACTCAGGCTGATCTCTGAGCACGCAAGCAGGAACGTATTACGGAGACCGGATCCGCCAGGTCCTACCGCCTAAAATACGAATGGGTCACGCGAGACGCGCGACCGACACGCGCAGTCACACGCTGGTGTGACAGAGTTATGAATCTCAATTGGATAATTATGCATAACCCATTGCCAAGTGTGTCCATCGGCCAATCGCGACTACCGCAACGATCATTTTACAAAAACACTTAAGCGATGACCTCCGGAAAACAAAACTTAAAAACCCGTGCGTGTGCGGCCTGTTCGCTGCGAGCAAACAGGCGCGTCTGCATTGATCGCGCTCGATGCGCCGCGATTTTTTTCGAGCGCGCTCTCGCCCTTTCGCCTTGCACGCACGATTCGCCGAATCATCGTTTGACGTTTGTTTCAGGGGACTGTGGAACGTGCCGTTCATCAGTAACTGTTACCTGATCAACGCGACAATCATCGCCAACAAGGCCACGCGGCCGTCCTACGAGGACGGCGACCTGGACACGGAAATGGCATTCGCGCAGGCAAATCGGCAGAGAGGTCTGTTCATGTATGTCAGCAACAGGCTCGAGTTCGGTCATCTCGTCAATCCCGACACTTACGACGTTCGACTCACGTATCCGGACATGTATCAGATCATGGATAACAAGCTGGATTGGGAGAAGAGATACATTCATCCGAATTACAGCGAGAACTTCAATCCTGACGTGAAACCGATACAAGTAAACAATTCGATCGTTTATAAATCGCGAGATATTTTTTTTTTTTTTTTTTTTTTTTTTTTTTTATATCACACGCTCAACTACTTTAACTAGACTTTTACTTCGCAGCCGTGCCCCGACGTCTACTGGTTTCCCATAAGTAGTCTCAGGTTCACCAAGGAACTCATAGGAATCGTCGAAGCGTATGGACAGTGGTCCGACGGGTCTAATCAAGTAAGTTCGATTGATGCGATTGTGCGATGACAAATCTATGTTACATATCGCAATTGACTTTCTCGCCAGGATCCACGCTTGTCGGGTGGTTACGAAAACGTGCCCACTCGCGATATTCACATGAATCAGGTTCAGTACGAGCAGCAGTGGCTGTACTTCTTGAAAGAATACGTTAGGCCGTTGCAGGAGCTGGTCTTCATCGGCTACTATCACGACGTAAGAGATTCATCTTGAATACCGTTTTGTTTTTTTTTTTCAGGATTCCCGATTGGAATCCGGCTACGAAGCGGTACCGACTCGCGATATTCACATGAATCAAGTCGGCCTGCACGACGCCTGGTTAAAGTTTCTCGAAGACTATGTCAGTCCCTTGCAACAGCGTGTGTTTATAGGATACGACGACGTAAGAATCAGAAATCTCGGGTGTATGGAACGTGCTATTAACGATGTACAGATCGCACACTGTAATACATTGTAAATACACGGGGGAGGTTTCGGGGAGGTTTTACGTACGATTTACGCAGATCGTGCCGCTTCGTAACAGAGGATTAGAGGGAATCTGCGTTACATCTGTAAATAGAATCGCATTAACGAGCTGTGTTCGCACAATTTTCAGTTTGTCATATTTTAACTTTGTGCCAACAGCCACCGCGTTCGCTGATGAACTTCGTAGTGAGGTACCGGCCGGACGAGCAGCCGTCTTTGAGGCCGCATCATGACTCCTCAACTTACACCATCAACATCGCCCTGAATCAAGCGGGGGTGGATTACGAGGGCGGCGGATGCAGGTTCATCCGATACAACTGTTCGGTCACCGACACGAAGCCGGGCTGGATGCTGATGCATCCCGGTCGACTCACGCACTACCACGAAGGACTGCTAGTGACGGCGGGCACGCGTTACATCATGATCTCCTTCGTGGATCCGTGATTAAACTCTCGCTGCGAATCTCTGTAAATTATCAAAACTGCATCGAAGATACGTATCGGGAATGAAAAAGAGGAGAGTGCGAAGCATCAAAAAAAAAAAAAAGAAATATTAATTTTATACAAATGTGTTCACTCTGTTATCAAGATTCTATTATCTTAGGAACTTGCCAAATTGCCAATGTTGGACTGAAGTGCAATTTAACAGAAAAGCTGCTTAACCGACGATTATTTTTGTATCTACGTAAATGCGCACACGATCGTGTTCTTGTCGTTAGTGACACGATAAATTCACAGAAAGAGAAAGAGAGAGAAAAGATTGTAATATATATATAGCAATTATCATTCGTTAATATCTGAATGTCCACAGGTTTAAGAATTACATGTGAATGGATCGATAATAGACACGCACAGTTTGTAACAACTAAGCGTTAAAAACAAAAATGAAAACTATTAAGTCACATGTTTATATTTGTATATGTGTAATACGTTTTAATTGTCTTAACTCTATCTTCTTTTTTTTTTTTTTTTAGACATTTATAAAAGGACAAGGGAAATCTCTTCAACAGTGTTTTTTGCTTTCGTCTCTTCATTATATCTATACAGTTTTCAAATATATGTTACAGCATTTAGGAACATTCACACAGGATAAATAATAAAAAAACGTAACACCGAAGAGCAATTTTTTTTCTTCAAAAAATTGATTTTACATCCCTGCGCATTTTTTTTGTTTTTTGTTTTTTTTTTTTATTTACACCAGTAGAAAACGTATTTCTGCCAAAGTTGATCGCGACGGGTACATGTCACACACGTGTGCAAAACTAACATAATTAAAGCCATGTTGTCTTCACTATGAAATAAGTACTTTTCTGTTTTTTTTTTTCGTTTTTGTTTTTGTTTTTCAATTTGTTACACGGGTTTTCCAGCGCGGACTCGGCCGTTCGCAACATACGCTTCTGCTTTATCACGTCAAATCGAGTCCGGAACACACAGCAATAATTTTTATTTCATAGAGGTTAATCTAAAGCACTCTCGAGTTTTAATCACTTGAGTTTAGCGCCACTTTGCGTGTGTATATTACGTTTATTATGTGTGTGAGTGTTTCAATTCGGTTGGAATGCTAGGCGACGATTTAAAATAATTTAGGACGTAGCGTGTACTTTTATATAAGCGAATTCTTCCGTAGGTTCTCTAGAGCCACATTAAATATTTAGTAATATAAATTCAAACTCGCAAAAAACATTTAATTTAACTAAATCTTATTTACAAGAGTTTTTGTTTTTTTTCTTTTTTTTTTGTTCGATTCATAGAAAAAAAATTTTTTTTTTTTTTTTTTTTTTTTTTTTTTTTTTTTTTTTTTTTTTTCTCGTTTCAACTCGTTTAGTTGATGCGCCAGCTTTTCCTCCTTGGTTCGTCTCGCCTGGCCCAGTTTCCGGCACTCGATGTACGTGCTGAGAAAGCGCTCGACATCGATCTTCCGGTTGAGAAAATCCTCGGCGATTTTCTCGCTCTCCTCGTGACTCTCGTCGGCCGCACGTCTCAGGCAATCTTTTATGTGATCCGGCGTAAAGACTTCGGACAGTTTGTTGTATCGTTGTATGAGATGATCGTATCTGGCTTTCAACACCGCCACTGTCTTCACCTTGTCCGCTACGTCGGCTTGCAGCTGCTTCAGCTCGGGTTCTTTGGCTGCGTTAGCTTCTGCAAGAAAAAAAAGAAGTACACGTTTGTGTTAATTGAATTAGATTTGTTAATTATTGATATAAGACATGTAAAAATTATTGTTTTTAAAAGAAAAATATTTCATTTGACTTTTTCCTCACCGGCAGTTTTTTCAACCCAGTCCATAGTCTCCTCGATCGCTGCATTGATTTCCTTGATTTGGGAATGTTTCTCCAGAAATTCATCAAGTCTGTCGTCGTCCTCGCTCAGCTTCTTCAGTTCCTCGTTACTCAAGCTGTTTAATTCGGGAAATATCAAGCTCTGCGGAACTTTCGTCTGACTCAGCAACGGCGGCTGATAATTCGCGTTCACGTAATGCGAATTCAAGTACGACGTTCCGCGCTGAGCCGAGGTGTAATGCGTGGACGCGGCATTGTGAAGGGAGCTGTTTCTCGAGCTCGGAATGTACGCCGAGTGATGCGACGTGCCGCCGAACGATTTCGAATCCGAGACGTACGTCTGTCCCGAATTTGTGTAGTTGTAATTATAAACGCACGTGTTCGCACTGGAGGACGACAGATGCGGGTACTGCGTGCTGTAATACGAATTGAACGACGTTGACGGGATCTCAACGGAATACTGCTGAAGCGAATAAGATGGCGAGTTCCTCTCCTGCAAGTCTGCAAGACGCACGCGTGAGAAACGTTTGATCCGCGTTGATGTGGAGAGAAGAAAAAAATTAGAATAAAAAAAACCTGCGGATAGTAATACATACCTCTGTGAGGTTTTGTTGAGCCGGGTGAAATATCCTCCAGCAATTGCGGTGGATTCTTGCTGAATTCTCTGATAATAACTTGGACAACTCGGCCGAGATCACTATGTACTGAAAACTGTGAGAGGACCAACAGAATTAGTTCTCTTTTTGTTTTCAAATGCACAAAGAGAGTAGAGAAACAAAAGAGTGTCAACGTAAATAAAAATTGCAACACACAAAGGGAAGAATGTACTCACGTTTAATAATCCTGGCGCGCTAGTGATTTCACTGTGTTCATTGCACCAAGGATGGCTTATCGGTGGGGAAACTCTGAGCACTGGTTTCTCCAGTGGAAAGTTTGGCGATAACGAAACCACAATAGCCATTCGTCTCTCGCCAGCCTGGAATTCCACCTGATAGTCCACATTTTCTCTGAGTTCTATTACACTGCAACACAAACACACATATCGCTGTTTTTTTTTTATAACACACCACTCTCCAGTGCACAATTTTAAGAATAACGACCTTGTATCAACCTCAACCTTTTTTATTTTATTACAATATACAAAGAAACACGCGGTTGGTCACGCGATTCGAGAAGACAACGACGCAATTTGAAGAAAAAAAAATCCTCGCGAGATAGCGATTTCATTGTCGAGGAAACGCTCGACAATGGATCATCCTCGTGATCGGTTCAACACATCCGGAAATCTTGCCACGAGTGTTGTTCCCGAGTAATTTGATTACATATAAATTTTCACAATATCTCCAATGATCGAGCGTCTTTGCGGGTAACAAAAAAAAAAAGAAAAAAAAAATATTACGCTTTGCTCGCGACTCAAGCGAGAGGTTAATGAGAGGTTATACGATGACGATGAAAAGATTGAAGAAATTACCCTTACTTGTCATTAAAGATTTTCAGAGTGTCGATTTGCCGTCTGCGTTTGACCGCGACATTCTCATTTTCCCCACGGAATATTCGCGATATCATTTACGAGCCTGGATATCTGATACGTCATCCGCTTGATCCGTCACTCGTTCTATCAAAGCAACCATCCAGGAGAACAGCTGTTCCAAACAGCTCGTCACAGAAATAAGGACAGAAAGGGTCTTCGCGGAATAAGAAGCTCACTTCGCGTGCTGCATGTATGTATGTGATGCCAGTGTGTGGATAGTTGCGCTGTCAAATGGCGCTGCTGTCGTCTTCTTCTGAGTCAGGAGAGAGATGTCAATCAAGCTCTCTGTCAGAACGCTCGGATCCGCTCGGATCTGCACTTGCCTGCACTCTCTCGATGTTTCAAATCAAATCGAAACATCCGCGTGATCGAATATCCGAAGAGAGGAAACGCGAAAAAAACAATTTCTTAAAAATCATCTTTTCGCAATTAAAAAAAAAAAAAAAAAAATGGGGGGTTTGTTTCGTCCGCGTGAATCTCTTGTTGCGCACACTGTAAGAAGAAATAATCTAAAACGGAATTTATACACTTCGTTACTTTTCGTGTATTTTCTCTGACGTGAAAAATTGTTGCTCATTATCGTGGACGGAAACAAATGTTTGGAGACAGATGTTCGCGATCGTCGTCGGAACGAAGGAGAGACTCTCGCGTGTTTTCTCCGCGAGCTTTACGGGCGAGCACAAAATTGGTTTCTATAGTTAGAAATAAATTCCCTCCCCGCTCTCTCTCTCTCTCTCTGTTTTTACCCCCACAAACGACCGCTTACAACGAGCTGGTCTGATACACATTACATTCTTTTTCCGCGGAAATTTGTGACGCGCGCGTTGGAATAATCGGCGCGCCGAAAATAAACGCGGAACCGCGGAACTGCTCCGTGAAACGCGGCAGGGCGTTTGAATGCTCAGGAACTGTCGCGTCATGTCGTCCCTCGTGAAAATAGACGGCAGCCAGGGCGAGGGTGTAAGTAATTTTCTTTGCGAGATAAGTATATTCTGTCATATAAAATAAACAGGTTATCTTGAAACTCGAACAATAAGTCTTATTGTTTGCGTTGTTTCTCTTTAATTTTGTCTTCTTTTTGAATGTATATGATTTAATGTCACATTACTGACATTGTCAGTTACTTAATCTCACACTGTCAAGTATTTTATATAGAAATGGTGTAGCTGTCAAAATAATTATCTAGCAGAGACCAGAGATTTGTTTTTATCTTAATTTTGCTTGCGCATATTTAATTAATATTTAATAAATATTATAAATATTATAAATATTATTTAATAAATATTATATTTCTTTGTGTATATTTATTTCCTCTCTTCATAAAGTTTAAAGTTTAAAATTCTTTGTCTATACAGGGTGGACAAGTGTTGAGAGTTGCTCTTAGTCTGAGTGCGCTGTATGGCATTCCTGTTGAAATTGAAAACATACGAGCTGGAAGGCCCAAGCCTGGTCTTGCAGCACAACACTTAAAAGGTGCAGTAAATGATGCAAGAATAAAATTCAAAGTATTTTTAATTTACGTACGTACAGTTTATATAAAATATGAAAGCTTCAATTCTCTGTTGTGTTCCACAGGTGTGGAACTTGTCAGAGACATGTGTAACGCCCGTGTCAGAGGTGGATATATAGGATCAACACGCTTGGAATTCCATCCCGGTCCCCTGGACAGGAACAAGTTAACATTCGTAGCGGATACACAAACTGCCGGTTGCATTTGTTTGCTGGCACAAGTGGCTTTGCCCTGCGCGCTTTTCTTTCCCTGCATCGACGCGATCACTCTTATTCTCAAAGGTGGTACAAACGTTCCCATGGGTCCGCAAATAGAGTATCTGACGGAGGTGTTCAAGCCGATTTTGAACAAATTCGGAGCGGACTTTGATTTCACAGTCATGAAGAGGTATACAAACTCGTCTTACTACATCTTAGAGTGTTTTTTTCCACGGTATACGCCATTTATATTAAATTTTGTGACAAATGAAGGGGATATTATCCGAAGGGAGGAGGCGAGCTGCGTTTAAACATAAAGCCGGTCAGTAGTTTAAATGCGATCTCTTTACTCGATCCGGGAGTCCCAGAAAGAATAACAGGATGGTCTTACGTGGCTGGAGCGATTCATATAAACGTATGTATTTTTATTAAATTTGCGAATAAATAATTAAATAAAACATCTACAGAAGACAAAATAAAGATCGTCGAATAACGTAGTACATTTACATTTTCAACAAATAAACGACAAGAATAAACGTTACAAAGCACATCGTTTTCTCTTCAGTACACAATAGATTGTCGTTGTTATTGAAATGTGACGATGTTTACTGATCTATTATATGCCAGAGAAGAAACGGTGTTTCAAAACGTTCAATATAATCTTTATTACTTATTTATATTGAGAATAGAAATTGTTCTGTTATCTATACAATGTAATTACATTTATATTTGCTTAATTACATGTAATTACATTTTACCGGCCCAGTGGTCTCGCGGCCCGAGTGCTAGGTCTGCGAGTTTGGAAGATCCCGAGTTATCGTGGATATAGAAGTGGATATAGAAGTGGAGTGTTGAAAAATATTGTAACCCTGAGGAGAATCAATTAAACTTCCTTTATCCTTTTTTTTATGTAATTACATTTTAATTTATAGCAAGCCAAAGAAATGGCCTACGATGCAGCGGCAATTTTGAGAAGTAAATTGACGCAACACAACGTTCATGCGCCGTCAATTGCGATCGAGCCTTACAGAGAAGACAGGGCAGTAGCTGTTGGAAATGGATGTGGCATAAAGTAAGAGCTGCTGCATTAGTTCTTTTTTTATACACATTAAATATATATATAATAAAAAATATATATATAATAAAAAAAAACATAAATAATGAATGGTAGTAATGTAAATGAATATTTTAGTATAGTCTGCACCACCAGCACCGGATGCGTTCTCGGCGGTTCCGGCTTGGGTTCGAACCGAACGGAGGAACAGTCGCCGGCTGAAACGGCGGCCTACGGGATTCTGAAACCGCTCCTGGCGGGCTCATGCGTTGACGAACATACGCAAGATCAGGTATAACAGCTTGTGGCAGACTCGACAAGAGCTAATTCAACTGTCGGCTTATTGCGCTTCTTCCTTACAGATGATAATTTTAATGGCACTAGCGAAAGGTACTTCGAGGATCAAACTCGGACAGGCGAAGCTCACTTGCCATACGGAGACAGCCATGCAGATAGCGGAGATGATGCTGGGTAAACACGGTCTTCGTTTCAATCTTTCAGAAAGCGCTGAAAGCGGCGATACATCGTCCCTTGTTCTGGAGTGCCAGGGATGCGGACTGATTAACGACGGACTGGATAAATAATGATCGCGTGATATCTTGTAATTTTGTCGTTGATACGATGTGATTAACAGTTGTAGGTGTTGCATCAATCAGATAAGTAATAATTCGCGTTTGCCGCTAAATACAAAGTTTTTATGTTATAAAAAAACTCATTTTTTATATATAATATAATATATACACACACATAATCGTTATATATATATGATATGTATGATACACTGAAAAAACATGTCAATGTGAAGTGACTGATTTGTAACTCACGTACACATGTACTTGACTGGCGAAGAGTGAAAAGAAGACTCATTCCTGTTTTGCTCTGAAGAAGGGCTCGATCGTTCGTAGAAATTCCTTCTCGAAGACTTGGCTTGAGAAACGATTTACAGACGATCTGAAGAGAAACGTCACATGCAATTACGTTGATCTCGAGACGAAAATAATCGAACAAACGTCTGTTCGATCGCATTCATACCTCGCAGCAAGTCTGATAGAGTCCCGTTCGTGCTGGCTCATGTTTATGATGAATGCCAATAGTTTGGCATATTTCTGTTCAGTGTCCGCCAGAAAACCGGTCGTACTGCTCGCTTGCGTTTCTATGATGTCCGCTCTAGAATTGTAAAACGCGGTTTTGAAGAGTAAAAAAATCTTTTAATCTGTTAATTTTTACTACGTAAATCTTTGTGCCAAAGCCCGGCACACACCTCGGTCCACCGGAATCGTGAGCTACCATAATCAATCCCGCGGCCATGCTTTCTACAACGCTGATACCGAAGTGCTCGTTCCACATCGTGTGTAGACCGATAGTTCCTCTCTGCAGTTCCGACACGAGTTCGGAATACGATGTGTTCAGTTTGAACTCGACATTCTCATCTAAAGCCAAGTGCTTGGCTAAATCTTGCATATCTTTCACGCGTCTTTCGTCCTCCTCGTTTCGGCAGGAACCAATGCAGACTAACTTGACCTAAATGACACAGCAAATTTTACAGAAAGAAAACATCTGTGTGTCGAATCTTAAATGTAAAATCGCGCAAACTTCTAGAAGAAAGGTCAATGTATCAAGTTTTTTTAAAGTGTTTCAAATTTTCTATCCACTTACTTTTTCCCATACTTCTTCCTTTAAAATCGATCTTAGTTCAAACATCGCTCTCAGCATAAGAGGATGATTCTTCTCCGGTCTAAACTGCGCGACCGCTACTATGCGTATCACGCCGTCTTTTTTCTTGTCGCTTAAAAGCGGCAACGAGGTCAGATGATCCACGTCACAGGGAGGATACACCCGATGTGTTTTCAATGGGCACTTCCAAATGGAATTTATATGGTCCTCGGTCCACGAGGAATTCACCATCACGATCTCGGCGCAACTACCAACCAGTCCGTACAACTTAAACAAATCTCTCGTCAAAAGCTCGAAGTGACGACGTAATATATGCGTTGCAAAAAACCGTCAATCAGATCTCATTTATTTATACATGTATGTATACCTACTCGTGCGAATATTTTGTAGTAAATGATCTTCCCCACGGTGAAAAACGGATTTCTAGCAATGATCTTTCGATTGTTGTGCGCGGCGACTCTTTTGTAGACGTACTTTAACATGTCCATCGAAATGGTGGGATAATGCGTGTACGACGCCACTCGGCAGCCACCGATGTATTTGAACAGAGGGTACGTGAACGCGTAACCCATTGTGTCGATGTATATGTCTGTGCAATTTTTGTATATGTATTATTTTGTATAGTTTTGTATCTGATTAATAATTACAGATAGATTGTGCGCAGCAAAACGTGCGTGAAAGTTTAATGTACATTGGAGAAATTTGTCATGTTACCTGGCACAAGCAAGCGCAGCGCTTCCATACCCAACCAGACGGATCCCAGACTTTGTCCCAGAAGCGTAAAATAAGGATATTTGGAAGCCTCGACCCATTTTCGATTGTGCAAATAAATGAATTCAATGTTCCGGCGTAGCTTGACATTGAACACTCTTTCGACTTTGTTTAGCATCTTCTCAGGATCCGCATCAAGATCACCGGTGTATATAGCTATATGTACATCGGGATATCTGTGATGCAACGTAGACTTTTACATACAGTTGATCGTAAAAAGTTTTAAAGCAATCAAAACAAATATCTTGTCTTGTATACTTGTTCTGTATAGCTTGAACCGCAGCCCAAAGCACTCTTTCACCGCCACCTCCCGCGTTGCAGTAGGGATGGAAGATTCCGACAACCGTCTCTTTCTTGGACTGTTGTCGCAATTTGCGCTTTGATAAGTTGTTCTGTCTCCATCTTATCAATACGTACGGTACAAAGCAAAATAGAAACAGTAATTTAAATGCCAGTCCGACCAATAAGATGGTGTTGCACAACATTTTGATTTCCACCTGTAATGACACAAGATGACTTTTAACGAGCTACAGTTTTGTGTTTCGACAAGCAAAAATTAAGATTGACGAATTCTGTCACTTGGGAAGGAGAACAAACAGTCATTAGTGGGAAGTAAACAAAAGGAGAGGAAGAAAAATAAAATCTCAAGGAACACATTCAACTTAACTTCAACTACACACACCGTGCACAGGATCACAACAAACTCTGTTCTTGCTTTAACACATCAAAGTTAGCAATAATATTAGTAACATTAATCAGGTGTGTCATTCGATCCCATATCTCCTGGGACAGTCAAAAGAGTGAGACAATCCGAATTGTCCACGTGTAAGTGCGACCATATTTGAATCTTAATCTTCTTCCGCGAATTCGTTTCGCAATGCGTACGTCAAAGATTATAGAATATTAAAGTAATTGTCACCCCGTGTGGTTTGCGGTAATACAATTTTGCTATTGTACAAGAAATTACACACTTGGAAAAAGTAGATACGCAGCGAAGTTTATAAGATTTCGAACCGGGTGTAGATTGACATGATGAAACGTGAACACGACAGATGCCTCCCTCCTTCTCTCTTTCTCTCTCTCTTTTTCTCTCTCTCTCTCTCTCGTCACTGTCATTCTTGTTACGCGCGGATCTCGTCAGCTGTGGCGAGTCCGCTCCATTCGAGAGTCACGTGGCGTCGCGACCTCGTCGGAACTTGCACTTTTTTCCTTCATTTCTCTTTCTTTCTCTCTCTTTCTTCAACCGCAACCGATACGTCTGTCTCGATTCAAGTGCGCGAGGTGCAACTGCGCAACTGACAACTTTGCACAAAGAACCTGAAAGGAATGAGACTGGGCGCGTGTGTGCTCTTTGCACGCGTCCCGTTTTCCCGTCGTCTTTGTCTCGCGCGTTTCTGTCGTGCCGTGCGATTTCGGAAGGAAACGCGTCTCCGCGAGAGCGACGACGAACCATCAGTCGTCGTCGACGCGTTTCCGAGTGGATGATGCGCGGCTACGTATTGAAAATCAACGAGAAGAGCGGAGATTTAGGTTATATAGCTGAGTTGCTGCCTGCTCGCGTATGTGAAAAGCTACGTGAGGAATCGTGTGTTGAACGGTATGTGTGTAACACGTGTGTGATACATGTTTGTTGTTGTCTCGTCTCGTTGAAAGCGGTCGGAAGTAAATGAAAAACACGTGTGTGCGTGTCTCTCTCTCTCTCTCTCTCTCTCTTGGTTTCTTTTGACGGCCGTATTCCGCGTGACTGAGCAGTTGTAGCTGACATAATTCGTCTTGACGTGCTTGTCTTAACTTTGTCTGGTTACAGAGAAGAATGGAGGAAATAGAAAAATTGGACGAACTGGATTTGAGAAATGACCATGTGGATGCTGATAAAGGTATGTTTGTTTAACGATAAGATTTAGTGTTATATGTTGCATTTTAATCCTAACTCATAGAAGGATAATATAACTGTGATGTTTAAACGGTAATAATAACATAATTGTGTGTATGTGTTTGTTTGCTAATTAATAATATTGCCAAATAATAAATATTGGATATTTAAATTTTATTTGCAGAAGAAGGAAACGACGCCGCTAACAAGACGAACGATCAGCCCACAAGAAAAGAGTGAGTGAAAATATATTTCGTCGGAATTGGCCCAATGGCACACGCGTATATTGATTTTTCTTTTTATTTCGCAAGTAAACAAAAAGAAAAAATTCTATTTTTTTTTTGTACAACATGTTCCTCGAATCGATTTGGGGGTTCAATGAGGTACGTGCCGACAATGAAATCTTACAATTGAATTTAATTCGTGTCTCAAGAAAACCTTGAGACAAACAGAGCGTTGTCAGTCAGTCATCCGGAAAGACTGTAGCATTGGTTTCGCTTTTTTTTTTTTTTATCTATCTCATACAAGAACGACGCTGTCGTAAAAACAAATTTATATCCCTGCGACTTAGACGAGATTTCTCGAGAAATGTTGCCTCTCGGCGTTAGAGAATTTATCTTATCTTTTTTTCCTATAAATCTTTATAAATCGCGTATGCATATCGGGTCGTATTCTGCGCGAAAAACCTATCAGTCGGTTGTGCGCGCTCGGTGCTCTTTGCGCTAAGAAACGCGATGATATTCCTAATGCCCCATTTGGGAAGACAAATAATGTGTGTGAGTTTCCCTCGCGTTATCGCGTGACAAGGTCTACGTTGAATATTCCATCGCTTTCCTTTTTGCCAGTCAAAATTGTTCGTTGGAGGCGTTTGTAGTAGGCTTGATGCATCTCTCCGTCGAACGAAGCAACGCACGGAACAAATTGCGATTTAACGAACTTCAATCTCTCTCTCTCTCTCTCTCTTTCCGCGCTCTCTTTCCTGTGTGAATCATTTAAGTCGCGATCAGAAAAATGGAACACTGGAATATGCGAAAAATATCAAGCGATTTGCTACGAAGATAAATAAAGATAGTTACTTGATCTTTTGTGATCGACCGCGCAATATCTAACGTCGAATTGCGAGTAGAAAATGTGCAGGTGTATTGATGCAGACTTGATAAGCCATCGTTCAATTACACAGTTAAATATACGCACTTCTGTGTGTTAAGCAACGCGACAACAGGCTCGCAAAGAGAACACGATACCGTTCAACAACCGCGCGAGTGGATGCGGTGTGTGTATCACATTTTGTAATCGGAATCCCGAGTATCGAAATTTGAGTGCCGCAACGGCAGATGATGCGGCATGCGATCCGAAATCGCTTGTTACGGTATATAACATTTATAAAGATTATTGTATTAACAGACGCTCCGTTTGCGATTGCCTCTTCCTCGCGCGTTATCGCGCGTGAACGCTCGCGGTGCGATGTCAGTGCGCGAAATCAAATCCGTGTGACAATTTCGGAGTAGTAAAATAAAAAAAAAAAAAAAAAATAAACTACAATACCATCGTTTTTTTATGAAACTTCTTCGTTCGTATTGCGCGAAGACACAAGCGGTGTAAAGTAATACAAGTAGGGAAAACACACAGCCGCGAATGGAAAAGAGTATCCGCGCGACACATTCGCGTTTATACGAGAATTAACGGCACATCGTAAGGAAAGATCGTAAGAGAAGATTAGAGGACGATTTTTCGGAAGACGCAAAATGATGCGAAAATTCAAGAATATCACCTGGAAATACATGCTAGTTGAAACGTCGTCTTCCAGGTGAGTTTTATCTCATGTTATTTGGGAAACGAAGGTTTTCCACGGAATTTTCCCGTATTTCCTCATTGATTTCCGCCTTAATCGTGAAATGAATCATGTTTCGATCCACGTCATTTTTTCTATAATTAACTTGCGATTAACTTCGAATCAACAAACTGTTTCTATCAGAGTCGATCCGTCAACGACGCGACCGTTCAACGTTCTCTCGTTGAGGAAGAAACTCTCACATTGTAAAGAGACGCGCGATCATAGCGAAATTGAATTACTTCTCGATGCGAGCGTGTGCGCGTTGTTATTCTCGTTGTCTCGAAGTAAACAGCGTTTCGCCGCGAAATAAATTAGATGCAGTTCTTGACTCACGGTTTAAATGGCTATTAAGCGAATATGATACGCACGAGACGTGGCGGTTTCAGTTGTTAAGCCTATCGTCGTCGGAATATAAGAGATCAATTAAAGATAATAATATTGATAACTAAAAAATTTTGCAAAGAAATTTCCGTTTTAAAGAGACTAAAAAATAATAATTGAAATTAATAATAATAATTATAACTTCAAATTAACAGCACACAGAGATGCTTTCCGCGACAACAATATATTTATTTAAATCCTCTAACTACTTGCACGGGAGTTTATTGCGCAATAAAAGCGTTCGAGGAAATTAAGCGCGTTATCAACGACGCATAACAGAATAATTGAAACGTCTCGTTCTCTTGATGATCGGTTTTAGAACGTATTTCTGTCTTAGTACATTATAAATTTTTGCTTGACAGACCTTATTCCTGTAACTTAAACAAGAGTCAGAATCTCACGTTACTTCGCGTAAGTAAGTAATTAAGAGATAATCGACTCGTTTTTCTCTCGCCTTCCGTCACGCGCGTCTCGGCGGAGTTCCGTTCTATCCTGCCGAAGAGGTAGATCTAGAACACGCCTTTCTCCTCTCTCTCTCTCGTTGTACACTTGGCTTAAGTACAAGTCGGTCCGGGATCTCACCTGAATTCTCCAGATACTCACTCTCGCTCCGGCTTAGAACACGTATCGTTTTCGGAACGTCGCGGAAAGCGATCAAGTGCCTTGGAAATGTGTTTCGGGAACGCAAACAACAGGACAATATTTTGCAACGAAGATTGTGTGAATTTTTGATCTTAGTTTAATTTCATATTTTTGATAAACAAATATTTCATTTTCGACAGATACAGTGCGCGAACAATGTGCGCGAATAGTTCAAGGTGCTGTGATATTAGAAAGTTTGTTATTCGGTGCTTCTTCGTCGAGAGCCTACGGTAGGGCAGTGATGATTACTCTCATCGAATTATCTTCGCATCACGTGGCGAATTCCTATCGCCTCAATTTTTTAGCGATACGCATTGCTTGCGATACACAACGTCATTTGCGTCACACGTTACTCTTTGAGAGATCGCTCGTATCAATCTGGTGGAATATCATTGAAGACAGCGACACAATGCGACAAGAAATCAACAATACAAGAATAAATTTACGCTCCATCCCGACATAAGAGACATCGTGGTTGCGTCACACTGTCCAATTTTTATTAAGATGACGAAGGTCGCCGGTCCGTTGGTCCATCGAGTCAAACTGGCTTATCGCAATCTGGCGGATATTGCGGCGATGTCGCGCGAAAACACGAGATTACTGGGGTCAGTATGCGCACACGGCTCGCGAATTGTCGATTATATTGTGTAAAATATAATCTCATGATTTTTAAAATACAGAATTCTGATGTTTCTCAAAAAAACAAAAAAAAAAAAAATGAAATCTTTAGCAAAGATTTATCTGGTCAATGTGAGCCGATGCGTTCGTGCGAAATATTGAATTTGCATCACACATGCAGATGAAATATTCAATTTACCCTTTCCATAGAAATTAAAAAATCCATGAGGAAAAAGACACCTTGATCCAGGAGTCAAATCCGATTTCCATGCATTGCAGAACCAAAGAAATTTTTGGTTTGTTAATTAATTCTAAGATAAAAAATAGCATAAACTTTGTACCTAGCAAAGTAGAAACTCGAGTGAAAAATGTGTGTCGTTTCGTCGGCGAGTTGTTGTCAGATAAGAAATAGAAATTTTCATGACTTCTTGCGAATTGTAAGATAAGACACGCGTCGCGAAAACATACTTTGTTCAATCTAATCTTTGGATCTTTGATTCCGTTTTTTTATTATTATAATTCACGCAAAGAACACACGCGTCGAATTTGCGTCGGAGGAAAGTTCACCGCGAGCAGAAAGCGTGGAGACCGTTTGCTTATATACTTTCACGCTCGCCAAACCGGCAATTCCGCGGAACCTCGTTATTACACGCGAGAGAAATGTGTTCTCGCGAACCGCACGAAATTAAATGTACTCCGTAGTTGCAATAATCTCTAATCACTCGGCGAAATATATATATTTGCGAACGGCCTTGCGTTTCGATGATGCATAAAATGCAATCGATATACAAGGTCCGATTTATCGCGCGCTCTTTCTAAAAACGCCGCTCCAAAACACCGCTAAGGTATATTGTGTCACGATCACGGGAGAAGAAAAACTTTTTGCGCGTTCACATTAAAAAAATAACAACCGGACGGTGTTGCACGCTGTATAAATAACGGTCTTAAGAACGCAAGACCGTTATTTATACTATAGCGTTCTTATCTCTTCAAATTTCGCAAATTTCAAGAGATACGCGCTTATCGCGAAACCCCGCTATTGCAGGAAGTATTGAAACTGTGTATGATAATTATATACAAGACTTGTCACTCAAGTCTTTGAGAAAAAAACAAATTACATACACGCGCATCTCTTAAACTAGCGGCAATAACGGTATTAAATGAGAAAAAATCCACTTGGAATTATAATATAGATAAAAAGTTAGTCGGTAACGACAATTGGGGCTTGACAATTAATTTGGAGCGACTGGTGTGTGCAATAAAATTTCTCACTTTAAATAAATACACATTAAACACGGAAAATATTTGAAATGTAAATGAAATACTCGGTGCCCGAGTCAAGCACTCGAAGTGTTAGCATAAATAAATATGTATGTCAATTGTTAACGCGCACGAACGCACGCAAACTTGCGGCGACTGTCGTATCTTTGAGAGAACATAAAACGAGGTTCGAAGTAGAAGACTTGATTTCAAAAAGGTCATCCACGTCAGGATCGCGGAATGACAAAATTAATTCCGCGATCCTGACGTGGTCGTATCCCGTTGGAACTCCAAGTATTCGCTCCTCATCGAGCGGGTGATGACTCCTGCGCGTTCAGGACGGCTTCGTCGCGCAAAAGCTGATCGGCTGATATATCGGTCGGCTTTTATTATCCTCTCCGGCGAGTGTGAAAAGAAGTGCCGTGAGCAAAACGCTTACGGATCGTGAGCAACCTGCTGCGAGGCAGCGTGGCGATGCGCGATTAGCTCCGTTATCAGTTGTGATATCAATTCGTGTCGAGTATCGCTCGAAATTTTGGTGCTGCGCTTTTTCCCCACTCGCGTCATCGACTGCAAGAAATTTACTGAAATACCGCAGTCGACGATTCGTAAAACGCATCCGCATTTTTTTTTTTTTTTGCGAGAGATCAAACGCGCTCTTTTTTTTCACACACACAGTATTTTTAATAATTTTCAAAAATAATGGACCGAGAATTCGAGCAGTAAAAAGTTACGTCAAGGCGAAAAAAATCTGCGGACGATCGAAATCGAACTTTAATCCATTATCGGCGGCTTTCTTATCGGGAGCGCGAGAATGTACTAGAAGTTTCCTTGACCGTTGCATAATACCGCATCTAATTTTGCCGTTCGTGAACTACCGTTACGTAGTTCGCAATAAAAATCAACTATTCTAATACGCGATAACAATAATACGTGTGCAATTCGCATAAAGCTTATCGCGAGATGTACAATATACAACGCACGCAGTAAAATACCCGATCGCACACGTAATCCTCTGAGATAAGAATTCGACTGTCTTACTTTTTGGAAGTTTAATTCAAGAACTAGATAAAACGCTAGTTTTCGAAACCGCTCAACGATTTTGTTATTATTGTATCTGTATTGCATCGTTGATCCGAACTTCACGCAACTTTTTCGCATCACCTGTGTGCGTTAGGTTTGAAAATTTAATTTCACGAAAATAAACAAACATATTTTTTATTCTTGTTTATGTGTGTACGTGTGTTTGTTTAACATGTTTATAATCGAATGATAAGACAAAATTTTTCGAAAACTAGTGATTTGGATACGTATAAAAGTCGAAGTTGTGATTTTCGACGTATTAACCGGAAAATTTCCTTGAAAATGGTGTGGAAAAGCGAGGAAAAACGACCTCTTCTTAACAAGACTTACGGCGCCACCGATAGTTTTTGGTAAGCTTCGCGAAAAAGCGTGTCGCACGCAATCGATGATAATTGCGCAACGTTGCGTATCTTTGAGGAAAAAGTACTGGTGCAACGTTTCTCAAGATTACTTGTAAAAAAAAAAAAAATACAATTAGACGTTAATAATTACTTAATTAGTTTCGCGATTACAGTAGTTCTCGATTACGTGTTCTTTTCAAGCGACATTAATTAATTAACTGTCGAAGGAGAAAGTGAAAATTATAAAGTCGGAAATGCATCTCTCATTAAGAGTATGTAGTTTCTTAATCGTGTATTTTAATTTCAAATAGAGACAGGGTTTTTAATCTCGCTTAATTATCATTCGGGTTGAGTCATCTCGTCCCAACCAATACGTATACGTTTGCAGCGTCAGAAACGCGCTTCCGTAATTACGTCGTTATCGCGAGCCGCAAGCTGCGAGATAATAAGGCAAGAATTTTTGAAACCAGTTGATAGTCAATCGATTTTCGTGGCTTTGCCACGAGTTATCGGAAAATCTCGAAAGTCCACGGTGCTCTAAATGCACTGTGTTTTATTCGAATGACGAAGAGACACGCAGAATCCTTATGTGGCTTTTATCGCGCGTCGCGTAAATCCACGAGAGAGAAATTGACACAGTAAATAAAGCGTTATCTCTAATCTAGAGAAAATTGTCGTGTGATAATCGATTGATTTTTCATTCTGTTGTTGTTATCTCGTACGAGTCAGAATGGAACGCGTGAGAAGAGCTGAAAACAAGGACAGAGTTCGAATACAAAGTGTCTCATTGTTCCCTTCATGCGGGCGAGTAAACTCGAAGAATTTTAATAGCGTTGCACGCATTTCTATTCTTCTCTCTCTCTCTCTCTCTTTCTCTCTCTCCCGTTAATTACTTTATTAGTAGTAAAAAATAATTTATTTCCATACGTAACTATTTTTTGTTTTTATAGGGACGGCGACGATGACACCGACTACGAAGGCACGACGCACCTGGTGCGCGTGCCACGTACGCCGGAAGTGCGACAGGAGATCAGCTCGGTGAGGATCGGCATTCAGGGTATGACCTGTCAGAGTTGCGTGAGGAACATCGAGGGAATGATCGGCGAGCGGGCCGACGTCGTCGGCATCAAGGTCTCATTGGAGGAAAATGCCGGATACATCGAGTACAGGACGCAGGAGACGACGCCGCAGGAATTGGCGGAAGCGATCGAGGACATGGGATTCACCGCGACTCTACCGTTCGACGACGTGACGAGCGGCGCGCAAAATACCTCCCTGACAGTGCCTGCCGTCAGCACCTGCCGAATACACGTGGACGGAATGACCTGCTCGTCGTGCGTCAACAATATTACCGGTAAAAATACACAGCAGATCGTGATAATTAACATAATTATGAAAAACAAATATTGCATCAAAGTTCGCGCGTGATGTTCAAATGCTCGTTTGCAGGTGTTTTGAGCGAAAAACTCGGTATAACGAACGTGACTGTGAGCTTGGAAAATAAAGAAGCCGAAGTCTCTTACAGCAGCGGCGACCTCACAGCTGATGAGATAGCGACGTGCATAGAGGACATGGGTTTCACCGCATACGTGAAAGAAACTAGTGACGGAGTTGTGAGATCGCCGCAATCAAACGCTGTTGCCGAAGACAAGAAGAAGACGGAGGCACTGCAGGCGAACGGCGGCGGTGACGTTAAGAAAGAACATTTGTCGAAGTGCTTCCTACATATATCAGTACGTTGCTTTCTAATCTATCGCGAATGTAACATTAATGTGAAGATCAAAGAATAAATTTGCTTTCCCGTTACACGACGGATAAGTAATTTGTGTTGTGTTCTAAAGGGTATGACTTGCGCTTCCTGCGTCGCCGCGATAGAGAAACACTGTAAAAAGTTGTACGGAGTGAGCAGCATATTGGTGGGGTTGATGGCCGCCAAGGCGGAGGTCATGTACGACCCTGACAAAATAAGAGCGGCGGACATTGCTTCCAGTATATCAGAATTGGGCTTTCCCACAACTTTGATCGAGGAGCCCGGGACCGGAGAAGGCGAGGTCGAATTAAAAGTAAGACATAATAAAAGTATAAAGTTTAGAAACTATGTGTGGAATTTTGCTTCTTAATCGAAGAATTTCATTTCAGATTATGGGAATGACATGCGCCTCGTGCGTAAATAAAATCGAAACGACCGTGAAGAAGTTACCCGGTGTACAGTCGGCGGTAGTCGCTCTGGCGACGCAACGTGGCAAGTTCAAATACGATATAGAAAAGACTGGTGTCCGAGATATTATTGAAAGTATCAATAAATTAGGTTTCACCGCCAGTTTGTTCAGCAATCGAGATAAAGAGAACAGAGACTACTTAGATCAGAAGTAAGTTGATCGAAACTTTATGTGAGAATTGCTCGTTAACCATCTCCAACGGAAACTTTTGATTCCATGTGTGTGTGTGTGTGTGTTGCAGAAAAGAGATTAAGAAGTGGCGAACGGCGTTTCTCATATCACTGATTTTTGGAGTACCGTGCATGATAGCCATGACATATTTTATGCTCATCATGTCGCTCGGCAACAAAACACACAAAGAGATGTGTTGCGTACTGCCCGGTCTTTCCATGGAAAATCTGATTCTCTTCCTCTTCTCTACGCCAGTGCAAGTATGCATAAAACGAGTACTTGGTTTTTTTTCTTAATATATGTGTGTTTTACAAGCATTCGCGCATTTTTTTACCGCACAGTTCTTCGGCGGCTGGCATTTCTATGTACAAGCCTACAAAGCTCTGAAGCACTATACGACCAACATGGACGTCTTGATCTCAATGACTACCACGATCTCGTATATTTATTCCATTTGTGTTCTTTCCGCGGCCATGATAATGCAAGAAGATACTAGTCCGCAGACGTTCTTTGATACACCGCCGATGCTTCTAGTCTTCATTAGTTTAGGAAGATGGCTCGAACATGTAGCGAAGGTTTCTATTCAACGATAATTCAATATCACTTCTATGAACCTAGAGATCTTTGTAAGCAACACGAAGATGTTCTTTGTTTTCAGGGAAAGACGTCAGAAGCTCTTTCGAAGTTGCTGTCTCTGAAAGCCACGGACGCGATGCTGGTGACATTGGGATCCAACAACGAGATACTGTCGGAACGTTTGATAAGCATCGATTTGGTGCAACGTGGCGACGTGTTGAAGGTAGTACAGGGCGCCAAAGTGCCCGTTGACGGTCGTGTGTTATCCGGACAGTCGACCTGCGACGAGAGTCTGATCACGGGCGAAAGTATGCCGGTACCCAAGAAGAAGGGCTCGGTGGTGATCGGCGGCTCGATCAATCAGAACGGACCGCTGTTGATCACCGCAACGCACACGGGCGAGCATACGACACTGGCGCAGATCGTGCGTTTGGTGGAGGAGGCGCAGACGAGTAAGGCGCCGATTCAGCAGTTGGCCGACAAAATAGCCGGCTACTTCATACCGCTGGTCATTGTGGTCTCCGTGGTGACACTAGTGATCTGGATCATCATTGGCTACGTAAATCTCCAGGGATTGCCTTTGACGCACAACGACGAGGAGAACTGGCACGGGTTGAATCGCGAGGAGATCATATTTCAGTATGCCTTTCGGAGCGCGCTGTCGGTGCTCGCGATCGCCTGTCCGTGTGCGCTCGGCTTGGCTACTCCAACTGCGGTCATGGTCGGCACCGGAGTTGGCGCTCTGAACGGGATTCTTATCAAGGGCGCCGAACCACTGGAAAACGCGCACAAAGTCAAGTGCGTTGTCTTCGATAAGACGGGAACGTTGACACACGGCGTTCCGATCGTCACCAGGATCGCTATGTTCGTCGACGAGAAGATGTGCTCGCTGGCGAAGTTGTTGATGATTATCGGCACGGCGGAAATAAACAGCGAGCATCCCATCGCGTCGGGTAAGAATTACAATTCATCATTTTCTATGCGATTATGTTGAATCTCGCAATGATCGTTAATTTTTCTTGAAGCGATCGTACGCTACGTGAAAGAGACGATCGGATCGGAAGTCACAGGACAGTGCACGAATTTTCAAGCAGTCGCTGGTTGCGGTCTCAAGTGCAAAGTGTCGCATCTGAACGCCGCTCTGACCGAAGCACTCAGAAGCGAGAAGATCGTCAGCTTCACAAAGCAAAGTAGCAACGCGTCTGAAGGAGCGTATCTCAACAACGTGCCTGTCGACATTGTGCCGATTGTCGTGGAGAAACAAAACGCGGATCTGCAGTTGCTGCTCAGTCCCGATTCGCAGGGCGATCGTAACATCGTCGATGATGTGTACGAGGTTTGTATCGGTAATCGGGAATGGATGCGTCGAAATGCGATCAATATCTCACAAACGATCGACGGGAGAATGATCGCCGAGGAGGACTTGGGACGCACCGCCGTTCTAGTCGCCGTGAACAACGTTCTAGTCGCTATGGTCAGCGTAGCTGACACTGTAAAAGCCGAGGCTCATCTCGCTGTATATACCTTGAAGAAAATGGGCTTGCAGGTGATTCTCCTGACCGGCGATAACAGGAAAACCGCAGCTTCGATCGCTAGACAGGTACGACTAAAAACTCCGTTGCGTGCAAAATTTGATTTTTGTGACAAAAGATCGTTTTTCTTTCTTGTGTACACAGGTCGGTATTACCAAAGTTTTCGCGGAGGTGTTGCCGTCTCACAAGGTGGCGAAGATCCAGCGACTGCAAGATCAGAATATGAGAGTCGCTATGGTTGGTGACGGAGTTAACGACAGTCCGGCTTTAGCCCAGTCGGACGTCGGTATTGCTATCGCGTCGGGCACTGACGTTGCTGTGGAAGCCGCTGACGTGGTTCTGATGCGCGTAAGTGGTGCGAATGAAATCGATGTATTTTTATAAAAATAAATTGCCAATGTCGAACCTTCTTTTTCATCGTAGAACGATTTGTTGGACGTAATCGCGTGTCTAGATCTTTCAAGAAAGACGGTCCGCAGAATAAGACTGAATTTTATATTCGCCAGTATCTACAATCTTCTAGGCATTCCCATAGCTGCCGGAATATTTAGCTCCTATGGTTTCTTCTTGCAACCGTGGATGTCCTCTGCTGCCATGGCGTTAAGTTCAGTATCAGTGTTAGGAAGCTCTTTGTTGTTGAAATTGTGAGTTTAAAACAAGAGACTCTTTGCTCATTATTTTTCACAAATCAGAAATATTTCATTATTTCTGATCATTTATTCCTTGACAAGATATCGTAAACCAACAAGAATCACGTTGGAAACATCGGAATATCGAGAGGCCGCGTTGGCGCATTCCAAGGCACGAATGATCGACTTGGACGCGATATCAATCCATCGGGGACTGGATGACGCCTCGGTAGAGGTGATGAAAAGATCGATGTCCACATTATCCAGGTATGATGACAGTACTTGTTTTGAAGAAGTATAAATACTAATCACAAATACGACTCGATTCTAACACGCAGGAGACAATGTGATTTATTTGCACTGTGATCATACATATATATTTATATGTATGATATTCGTATATTAAAATCATTTTGTATTATAACAATGCAACATTCGTTCTTCGCTCGTTCATGAAAATATTAATAATGTTCATTTATGCTTTTTATTATTTGTGAATAACTCTCATCATGCATCTTGTAGCTAACAAAGCAAAAACCACGATGTTTTTTGCTGTGTCTAATTGCGTACGAGCACTAAAACCGAGATTACAATTCTAAATCAATGATAATTGTTATTCTTTTATTTTCGCACAAAACCGCGCTGAGTTTCTTTCATTAAATTCGTATTGACGACCGTCTACTCGACATTTACCCGGTGAAGTGTTTTCTTAAATAGCACAGTATCCGAATATCAATACTAGTCTCACTTGTAAAAAAACATATCCAACATATTGAATTAAATTATTGGAAATAAAATTATTTATCGTAAATTGTTTATCTATTTGTATAGTATTATATAAAGTACAAAAAGAGACATGTATATATAAATAGAATCGTTGCGTAAATTTGGAAACTTGTTACAATGTATATTATGACTTGGTTACACTGTACATATGTTTATATGAAATAAATATATTTGTGAGCATTTTCAGATAAAGAGATGCCATATATTTTTTTATGCTTGAGTACTTATTTATGATTAATACATTTATGATTAATACATTTATGATTAATACATTACTTATTTATGATTAATAGTACTTATTTATGATTAATACATTTTTGCGTAATCGTCTTTTACATATGCAAAGGATAACAAGTATATTTCACAACAGGATACAAGTATACTCTACATTTTTTCACACGCTTTTTTCTTATTTAAAATAACATTGCTTTGCATTTCTCTTTAGGAAATACTAATAAACAAGTTAACTCATTGTAAATAACAATATACATAATATAACAATATAAATATACATAGATATGTATTTATGAAAAAACCGATATCACATACTAATCTATATTTTTGTTGCACACCGACATACATTGAGCTTTATAAAAACGAATGACATTATAAAATATTATACGTTGTGCCATATTTAAATGCATGCTTTTTAAATCTTTTTCATTATCTCATAACGTAATGCTCTTACGATATTATTCAAGATAGAATTGATAAAATTTAGTTATAACACCTGCTTCTTCTATTGTCAACAAAGTGACAAAGAAGATCATCTGCTGGGCGACGAGGTAGACGAGATCGATGTGGAGTTGTCGAATTATCGTAAAAAGATTACTATGGATATAACTCCCGTGTAAACTCGTATGTTTGACGAGTATTTTCCTTTCTATATTGCCTTCTACTCCGTAGTAAATTGTCAGAGCATTGTCTATATTTGTCTATATTTTTCTCGCACATCTCTTCGAAGAAGACTTAACGGAGGAACTTGTAAATAATTTAACTACTCTGTTTTTGTTATAATACTCGTACAATGTGTGTCCATAATGTCTGTCCTTTTCGAGTTGTATCTGTCTCTTAATTTCAAAACTTCGCTTCATCAAAGAAGCAGCGTTAGTCTTTCGCAAAGACTCTGTTGCTTCACTTTTCTTCTAAATGATTCTCAACGTCGAATGCATAAAACTGATATATATTTTATAAACCGATTTTGTACATACGTTAATTACGTTAATTAATTAATGACAGAATAACAGTACTTTTTCATCGCAGTGAAATATAAACTTTTATTACTACTAGCACACTTCTGTGCATATAACATACTAATGTACTTAAATAATAGACGAAAAAACAATTGAAATCATTTCTAAATGTGTTCTAAAAAAAAGTATATATAATATTTTTAATAGTTTTAAGTCTATTAAACACAAACTATATACAAAATTAATATATATGTATATAAAATGTATAAAAAATTATGAACTGTTTGAGAACAGTTCTTTTTTCAAGAGATCTTTATATATACATATATAAACATATAATTCTTTACAGGTCCTTTTTTAAAGTAAAATGTAGTCTCTTACTATTTATATAAGATATAAAAGTATACTGTAATTACATAAAACTTTTTTAACACTCAAATATACTTACATATAGTAATTGTATATTAATATGTAAAAACAATAAAAGTTATTTTATGTAATAAAACATCTAAAAAAGCTATAATATATAATATGTTCATATCTATTTAATAATTTAAATTTGTACATCACTTTTTTCTATATTCTCTTGTGTTTATTATCAATACTTCAAATAGATATAAAATATGTACATATTGCATTGAAGTTGAAAATTCAATGCAAATACATCAAGCAATACATTAAGTAATCATAAATAAGAATATAAAACAGGATGAATAAAAAAAAAGGTTTTAATAAAAACCCTTTAAAAAAATCTTTTCTTCAACAGTCATTGGTAACAATGAAAACATTTGATATCACTTTCATTATTATATCTGAAAGAAGAACTCTAATTATATCTGGATTTCTAATTGCACCACTAATATGCAAAACTTGTCTACACAGCATTGTATATAGTTTGTAACTTACACAGATAAAGAACAATTTTGGCAAAACGATTCTAAGCAGTTCACACATGTAAACAAACAAGAGGAACAGAGTATCTGATCACAATAATAACATTTGTTTCCTGTGAATTGATTTATTACTCGACAACATCCACAGAGATCCATTCGGACATCCTAGAATAAGATTCAAGTTGATTTGAAGATAATATACAATTTTTTCCTGCAATTTATGTATACTTATTACATTGACAACTTTATCACTAGCTTGCAGCTGCAACTTATTGGTGAGCAACATCTGCTTCAGATTGGACTTGAATTTGTGAGGTGGTCGAGGCGAAGATAATTCTATAGAGTTCTCTTGATCTGATGTGTTTAACTTCTGCGAGCATGCTTTTGCACCTGCTTTGAGTAAGCTCAGTGTTCTGTCTGAAATATTTAGTGCGAGACAGCAATAAAGAAGTTTGGATGCAAGTGCTGTGTGTTTCACTAGTTTAATTTAAAAATAAAATTAAAGGTACAAGAGAACACATGCAAATATATGAAACTTAAATCAAACTGAAACATGCTCTTACCATAAACATTTTTCATTCGAACATCGCTGGACACGCCGGTATTCACTTGTTTCTGACCCACGTGCACTTTCAGTTGCGGCAGAAAATCGTCCTCAAAGGAACAAGCGCGTTTCATCTTTAATACAAGCGTTTAAACAACAATCACCGTGCCATAACGTTCAATTATTTTTCGACACGCGTCTGATGTCACAGCTAATTGAGCACTTGTGGAAAAACAAAAACAATTTGCTTACGCCTCTTCACATGAAGCTGCACATCAGCGATAAAATTAATTGGAAATGGTACATGAAAGTTGTCGTTTGTTTTTTATTGGTTAAAATTCAAGTCGCGATACGTTCCACTTGGCTCAACGCTGTATTTACAATTTTAGAAACTGATCTTGAATTGAGATAGAAGTGACCAATCGCATTAGTTGACTAGCCAATACGATTGATCATTTTTGGGTGATCTGGACTATTGTAGATTCGACTTGAGACTAACCTAATCTGAACTACTAGGTTCCATTCATGGTTGCTTGCTGCAACTTTGCTGGTTTGCTCGCGTTCATTTTGATCTTGGATTTTGCGGAGGATGTACGTTTTGAAGAGGTGGTAGGAGAGAGTTTTCTCTTCCTCAAAGGTAAGCTCAAGCGTTCGAGTTTTCACGCGGTTTCAAGATCCATCGTAATCCGCGCGTGCTTTTAACCTTGATCATCGTACATGAGTTGCTTACGCATTATTCTTTCTAATTATACTATTTTCGATTATATTTTTTGGCTATTGTCTACTGTATAGACGTTTTTGACTTCAGACGCCAAGTTTCACGCGGCTTCGTTGCGCACAAGTTTAACACATTCTACCATGTTTTTTCACTACGTTTAATTTTTTTGTAACATGATGACATAATAAGTCTCGTTCATATGATTGTTTCTTGATTACAATCGATTTTTTCTGACCGCAAATTTTCCATAGAGATAATCGCCGCGTGCTCTACACAGCTAAGATTTAGTTACCGGTTTTTTTTTAGCTTCGGATTTGCAGAACCAGCTTGCGCTGTAGAGTCTCAAAAAGCACCTGTTCACATCTCTCGCCACAAGTTTTTAGTGAGTATTATATTTTGTTTATCATAATAATTTATTGCTAAAATATTTTTTTCCCTATTTTTTATCCCATTCTCGTCACATCACGGTCTTCTATCTTTTCTTTCTTTATCCCTATTTCATCAAATAATTCTGAGCTTGTATAAAACTAAGAGACACAATGTTTTACTCTACAAAAAAGTAAACTTGATATTGTGGCTAGTTTTATTACATCAGTACTAACCCATAAAGCTAGTATGTGGAGAGCAAGAATAAACAGATTATGTGTTTTATGTTATATGATTTGATGTATGATGAAATATAACATTTACCGCAATCCCAGTCAATCTGAATAAATGTGAATGAGTGTTATTTTCTGAGAAATAACAATAATTTCAATAAAAGTTAAACATTAAAAGAAAACAAGTGATATGTAACTTTTATGTGTTTCTTTTTTATAGTTTCAGGACAACTAAAGACTGTACAATGGAGGAGATTAGTCTGAATTATCATAAATCTTTTGGATAAAAATAAATTTTTTGCAAAAGAATGTAAGTTTCTTGCTAAACTCTGAAAGATGATTCTTTACTTAACAATAAAAAAACATTTTATATTTTTTTTATTTTATATATTATATATGTAAGCATAAGTTTTAACATGATGACTATTTACTGCCCCAGTCTAAGGAAACCATGCAGATTCAGTTGTTCTGATAATTTTCTTTTTTATTTTTTGTAATGTAAGAATATTATATTATATATATATGACTATACATGTATGTTCTTTACAGATAGAGAAGTTACAGATCGAAATTACATGTTTACATCAAATATGTAAAAACCAATATGTCGAGTTAATGAACTGGAAAGGAGAAAAGGAAGTTAGAATGTATAATGTAAGTAGTTTTCTTCTAGAAGAGAAGATACACAAAGATATTTTATTTTAAACAAATATAAACAATAACTACTAGTTATCTCTGTTATACATGAAATATTGTAACAATTATAAGTCTTGTTGAGTTTGTTGCAGAAGAGTAATATTTTAATGTGTTTGATAATCAAAATCATTTTTATATTTCTTTTATCACATTTTACGTATATGTGTGAACAGAAATTGTTATGATGAATAGTTACTGCCCCAGTCTGAGGAAACCATGCAGATTCAGTTTTTCTGATTGTTTTCTTTTTTTTATCTTTTGTGATGCAAAAGTATTGTATTACATATAAACATACATGTATGTTCTTTACAGATAGAGATGGAACTCGTATATTTACATAACAAATATAATAAAAAGAATAAGAATGGAAGCACTATGTCAAAATTAAAACTGGAGAAGAAGAGAAAGTAGGAATAAATATATAAATAATGTAAGTTAATAGTCTTTTTGTTCTTGATAGAAAAAATGTTTTATTTCAAGTAAAATTACTTGAAAATTAAAAAATGATGTCTAATAGTTATCCCTGTCATACGTGATATATGGTGACAATGAGATTAATACTGATTATATATATGTTACTAGATGTATTTTTATATCAATTTATCCAGTGAACAATTTATCAAACTAACAAAAATTTTTTAGGACCAAGAATGTATTCATGGAAAAGAACTGTGTGAGAAAAATGATATTTAATATGCAATAAAATCGTTTCCAGTAACACAATAAACATAATATTGGAATTCTAAAAAGTAAGAATTGATTCTTTGTTTTATTGCATTTTTTTAGATACTTATATGATGATTATAAATTTGACAAGCATATGTCTGAAAATGTTTGATGCAAAATTTTTATCTGACACTTAAAAATTTTATTCTTAATTTTTACTTTGTAAATACATATAAATATTAATGTTTCTATGTATTTAATTTCAGGTTAATATCCCTTAGGTCTTTAGCAATTTATATTGATGACTAAGTATTACAGATCTTTTGCGGTAAGATTTTTAAAGAATATTAGTAAACTAAATGATTTGTTGTTTTTTTATAAATATGAAATATACAATGATGATTCATTTACGCTATTCTGATTTGTCTGTGACGTCTATCTTGCCCTCACTGATTGCATTATTGAATAAATATTTGCCCTCTTTGTTTTAATGTATTCAACAGTTATAGTGGTTTTGTTTTTACAGGAATATGTTGAAGAAACAGTATACATCAGACTGCTTTTGGACTGAATAAGGTGAACTGAAATGTTTACAAAATAAATGATATGAAAATGATACTAATTTTCTGTTTAATATATACTAAGTAATAAAATGTATAAAGTGTAATATCCTGTATTTATTTATTCTTATTTAAATTAATGAAATTAATTTCTTTAATAAGAATATATATATTTCATTAATATATATATATAGTAGCATGTATATAGTAGATCTGCTTGGAAAAAATCTATTTTGTTAGAATTTGTTAGAAAGAGAGAGCTGTGTAGAGTAGAACGAAGACAGATTTATGCAGGAAGCTGACATTACCGCGCATGCGCCAATCCTATTTCCTATTATTTCTAACCTCAATTTAAACACCGGTTTCTGTGCACGAGACATGATCTAGTAAACAGAAGAAAAAAGTTATTTTATATTTTGCTACATCAATATCTCTGGTGAAAAATTATTATTAGTGATTATAACATCTATAAACTATATCGTCTGATAAAAATAATAGGATATGTAATTTAATAAATAATACAAAGCATTCTTTTAGCATTCTGTTAAGCACGTGAACATGCGCGGGTAACAGTGTCAATCGTTTCTCGTAGAAAAAATCGCGTGCATTTTGCTTTGCGCTCAGGACAATGTCTGGAAAATCAGCTATAAAAATCGGGACGCACGATGGCACCTTCCACTGTGATGAGGTGCTCGCCTGCGCGATACTCAAGCTGCTACCACAGTACAAAGACGCTTCTATAGTGAGGTATACAATTCTAAAAGTCAAATAACTAAAATTATATTCTCCAATAGTCTCAAATTATTTTTCTATTTTTGCTTCTTATTCTCTTTTTTCTGTTCTTGAAACGGAACATGTTATGATATACAGAGAGTTGCTTAAAATTCTGGAGTTGGAAAAGTGGTAGATACTAATGATCATTTTTTCAAATTTAAGTCACTGGGTGATGGTATTGCGTTATTTTTAGATCTCGAAACCCGAGTGTCTTAGATACGTGTGATATTGTAGTAGACGTTGGTGGAGAGTACGATCCTTCCAGGCATCGATATGACCATCATATGAGGTACAAGAAAATGTCTCGAAATGCTTTGTTTACCTTTGATATGTATTGTTATAATAATTTTGTTTTGTCTCAGAGACTTTCGGGAATCGGTGAGTACCGTTATAAAGAAACCAGGATATCATTGGACTATGAAATTAAGCAGTGCTGGTTTGGTTTACTGCCACTTTGGCCACGATATATTAAAAAGTGTGCTTCCGGAAGTAACAGAGGATCGAGTTATTGAAGAAGTCTTTAGAAAGGTCTATGATACTCTGATTAAAGAAATTGACGCCATAGACAACGGTGTGCCGATGTATGATGCGGAACCAATGTAAGTGAACGTTTTTACAGGGCTATGAATCTTGAGAAAAACATAAGATAAAATTTTCTAATGTCATGTTCGTTGTTTCAGTTATCGAATAGTTACTGATCTGAGTGCGCGTGTAAGCAGGTTGAATCCTCAATGGAATAACAGAGAGAACGTGAATATCGACGAATGCTTTGAAAAAGCCATGGCTCTGGCTTTGGAGGAATTTTTGGAATTTGTACGTTATTCGAAAAACGTTTGGCTGCCAGCGAGAGATATCGTGCGGACTGCCATAAAAAATCGATTTAACGTAAGAACACTTTTTCTTCCTGCGTTCAATGTTCGTTGATATAATTTCGCTCGGGTGTAAGAAAAACGATTTTCCAAAGGTCGATCCCAGCGGTGAAATAATAGAATTGTCGCAAATGGCACCGTGGAAGGAGCATTTGTCTCAACTGGAAAAAGAAATGAAGATTTCGCCGCCCATAAAATACACCATCTTCGAATCCGACAATGCTTATCGGGTTCAGTGCGTGCCAGTGACACCGGGGAGTTTCGTCTGCAGGATGTTTTTGCCAGAAAAGTGGGGTGGTTTGAAGGAAAATGAGCTTGTGGAAGCCTGCGGAATTGAGGGCGCGATATTCGTACATTCTGTTCGATTTATCGGCGGGAACAAAAACAGAAACGGCGCGTTGGCAATGGCACGAAAAGCGCTCGAGATCGGAAAGACCGCTCGTCAGATCAATTGACAGCGTCCCGATCGCTAATTGTAGAACTTTTTTTGTTATATCAAGTTTTGTTGTATCAAGTTCTTTTTCTAGGTAATTCAAATTGAATCATTTATTTACTATTTTTCACTTCTTTAAACACACAAATATATATTTTTTTTTTACACCAAAATCATAATAGAAGAGAAAGGAGTGTGAAATTGCCACACATACATGTTATATACGTACTTACAAATGTGTTCCCTTTATATTAGGAAATTATTACATCGCATAATATATATACACGGATATATAATATACATTCTTCTGAAGACACATGAAGATGGTTTATTGTCGAAGTTCCCTCACATCAGATCCATACAGAACACGGCACGAAATGCATCTCGTCGCACGTTCCCTCCTTCGATTTGACAAGAAACGGTTTCCAGACGGAATTCGGCCTGATCGATATACGGTATCGGTTTCCAATAATAGTCTGACACGTCAATTAGCATTTCGAGCGGCCGCTTGAGCGTGTGCGGCCAAATGTGCGGCCTTAGCCTGCGCCACTTCGGGGGTGTCTATTACTCTGCCATCGGATCCAAGTGGAGCGTAACCGTAAGGGTAGTAGAAAGCAGGCGAAGTGGCGTACGCTAGAGCGCCGTATGGAATCAGTCCAACCGTCTTAGCAATCTCCTGCGTGAAAACAGTAAAAAAACCAAAAACAAAAAGCATGAGAAATCAAAATAAAAATATCTCGCAAGCTAAAATTAATGAAATTGTGATCTTGCGGTAATGTATAATAACGTGAGGAACAACTGTATCGTCGGTGCAATCGTATTTATACTCGAGAACGTCGTACTTGGGCGTGAGCGGCGAGATGGGCAGCCTTGGCCTGGGCGACCTCAGGTGTGTCTACCACCCGACCGTCCGCGCCAATGGGCGCGCCGTACGTAATTGCAGGTGCATAAACGGCGAGGGCGGGCGCGTATCCGTAGCCGAGCGTGTTTCTTGCGGCTTCGTAAGCCTGAGTGGCGAGATGCGCCGCTTTCGCCCGTGCCACCTCCGGTGTATCCGCTGGTCCAACGGGATAAGCCAGCAAAGCCACCGGCGTCGCGGCCGCGATGGCGCAAATTGCGGAGAGAACGATCTACGAGATAGACAGATGCGCTTGCAATTTTCGTATCTTTAAAGCGGATTCCCCCGTCCTTCGCGAAAACAATTCGATTGTAGAAGTTAAAAATTTTGTTTGTAGGACGAGAAAAAAAAAACAAATGTCGCTGTAATTATAAATAGCAAATCAAAAATTGAAGTTTCTACGAATTCGCAGAACTCGCTTTCGGAAGTCCCGCGCTGATCGATGATACTCACGAGAGTCTGCATGTCTTATCGCAACGTGATCAAGCGCTACTGATTACCAGTACTCGCCCTAGGGATATGGACTGCTATGTCGTGCCACGTCGAGACGCGGATCCCCTTTTATATATGTGAATCCCGGGTAGGGAGTCGTCGACCCGTAGGAGGGGACCACACCCTGCAGCAAGTGTTACACCTCAAACTGCGCTGACATTGACATTACGTTAATGAGACTCTGAATATGGCCGGAGGGAATACTCCTCTCGGACACATCGTCGAGGTCAGTTTTGTATCGCCGGTGACTTCTGTATAGCCAATTCTCTTTTACTCTCATCATCATCATCATCATCAAGAAAAATCGTCTATACCAAGGGCCTAACGAAGACCTACCAGGAAGTCTGGCGCGGTTCGTCGAACGAAGGATCGATTAGTTTTTGCTACGGGATGATCGCGTAGAAGATGACTCGAGCCGTAAAGCGTTCGTTTATTACCGCGAAAACGATAGTTAACGAGCGTGTCTTTCACGTACAATGTGCGCAAAGCATTTTTTCACGTACGTATATGGATGCTTATGCAGCGTGAGATTATTTCACTTGTGTGACAATGTTTTTTATGCAAATTTAATACGCGCGCGCGTATTAAAAATTGAATAGCAAAACACTTTTTAATTTTTAATAACTTTTTAATTTTTCCGCTTTTAAATTAAATAGCGGAAAAATTAAATTAATAAGAAAAATATATGAGAAAATGATTTTGCAAAATTAACAAGGCTTGTAACAAAAAAAAAGATACAAGGGTTTTATCTACAAAAAGAAAATGACAAAGTTGCATAGTATACCAATTAAGATTTTTTTGCTTGTGAACGCGTTTACGGACATATTACAACAGTTATGAAGATTTTTTCGCTCACGAACACACGTATGTGTTCTTTACGATGATCTGAGAAAGGACCGATCAACATCCGTCCTTGCCGGTATCGAAGTACAAAGCTGGACGGGAAAAAGACGAGAGGCATTTGAAATGTACGGAGTGCGACGTAAAAAGAGAGAGAGAGAGAGAGACCATAATCAAAACGAAGGTCGACCACACGTCCTCGAGATCAAAAGATTTTTCCTGAACGAATTGCTAATAGACAGGTGGATCGCGACTCTTTCGGTTTGACGAACTGGACCAGAAAGCGTGTCTTTTTTTTTGCTCGATGTTGAAAATTCCACTGCAAGGTCTTACTTCCTAATAAAACCCTCTTTATGGCGTTTTAAAATCGATATTCAGGACGCGTAATTTTTTGCATCTGTGTGTGTGTGTGTGTGTGTGAAAGAAAAGTAAGAAGTACTTTATTCATCTCGGAAGTAAGAATGTTCTTGTTAAAAATCAAAACCTTTAAATTACATTAATTTGTTGACTAAAACTTTATTGTGTCTATGTGCTTAAGTAATTGTTTAAAATATTTCAGGAAGAAAAAAGAGACAGAAGAGACAAATGGAAATCTCGGAAGATTTTAACAACTGGAAAGATACGTTTTGCTTTTCGGCGATTGTCTCGAAATGTCTTCGGCGATTTATTCGACTCGCATTCATTTTATAAAGAAAAATCTGACAAATCGCAACACCTTCTCTCTCTCTCACGCGCGCGCGTGAATATTGCATCGTTATATCAGTGCACGCACTGCGTAATACATCATTAAGCAATGCTCGAGTTACTATTGCATTTGCACATAATGACAAGTCGTTAACCTTATAATTTACATTTACACAAGTGAGACTTCTCAACTTAATTAATTAAACTAAACCGTTTTGACATCCGCAAATACGTCACAGACACGCGTTTTGTTTTTTTAAATATTTTTATTCCCGACCATCCCATTCGATGTAAAGAGAGCAAATAAATAAATATCCGCGACACGTTTGACGATATGTGGAAAAAACGCGAATATTATTTGCAATATTATTTTCGTACACAATTTTATCGCGCGATCGAGCAAAAACAGACGAAATTAGACGAGAAATTTTCTCCGTGCCTACGTGGGCGTTTTAATAACGCTTGTGATCGTGCAACGACTCGGGAGGAACAAAAGCCCTTTTCCTCGGAATTCGAGATAATCTCGGACACGCCCGATGACCCTATTGTCTATTAGCATAAACGCACGCACGGATCGTGATCGAGCGGATATCTTAAATGCCCATTACGCGACGTTCGCAATTAGCTGGCGCTTTCCTTCGAGCGTATTTGAACGTGTGTAGGCGCGCGTCGGGTCTCGCTTTGGCGATCCGCCAAATACCGATCGCACGTAGGAAGATCGTACGTTGTTAGGATCGTGCGTCGATATTTTCGTGTTAAGATAATAATTAAAAAAGTGCGTGCAATTTAGACGGGATGTTGAATTTCACATGTACGTATATGGAAAGTTGCGTCATTTGCAACGGAGCTCATTCCCTAATTGACGAAAGGATAAAAAAAAGAAACGAGTCCATCTTAATTAAATACAAATTATAATTGATACAAATTAAATATGTACGAATTGTAATTAAGGACAAACGGCGTCGTATGAAATGTAAATCCGAGAACACATCTCGGGAGAGATCGACTTACCTGGAAACACGCAATCTCCGCGAAATGCGAGCCTTGAATTAAATTAAATTTTTCGCCCGCGAATTCGCGCGAATATTCGGAACGCAGTCGATCATTCCTCGCGGATTCGTTCGCGGGCGCAAAGAAAAAACGCGACGGAGATATATGTCGCGAACGTGCGAGATCGCAGGCGGATGTTGACAGGCACATGCCTGTTGCACATATCGATCCTGGACAATCGAACCGATTATTTATAGCACGCCATTGCTCAACTGCAGGATCTCTCTTAAATCACGCCCTCCTTCTTTCTAACGTTATTGAAAACGTTACACGATATTTTACATCGCACTTTAAAATATTGCATCACACGCGTGCAATTTATTCAAGTTTTATCTCGACGATGAATTGAGATCAACTTTGACGCGCAAACGAGGGGATGTGACACATTGTGTTGTAATATATGTTGTAATATGTTTAATTATCTTTATTGATTGTTTTTTTTATTTTGTGCTAAATAATTATTTAAACTAGTAATACAAAAGAAACACTAAAAAAAAAAAACAAACGAGTGACGCTACGCTACAAATAAGAAGTTTTAGATAGCAACAAAATGTTTTGTATTTCTTACGAGCTACGACGAGAGTTCTCTTGGATGAAGCGAGTAAACTGATGTATGAATCTTGTTCCGTTCTAAGAGTTTCCATCTAAAATTTATGACTTACGAAGCGCGCGACTGATTTACGGCGCATCGCGAAACTCGATATACGTCATGCAATATGAAATCGATGCAAAACATGAGAAACGTATGTTCTCTCACACATTACTACGTCAATGTACAACAACATTGTCTCTATAATTCCGCTAAATTTCATCGGTGCATGTTTTGTATTTTGTTAATTAAGAAGGAAAATTTATGTGCAGACATTAATAATTATTGTAACCGTGAAGTGCAGCGGCGTAAGCGGCAAGATGAGCTTGTTTGGCGTGCGCCACTTCGGGAGTGTTGATCACTCTGCCGTCGGGGGACAAGGGTGCCACAGAACCGTGATACGAATCGCGGCTGTAAACCGGCGCTTCGTAAATCCGCGGGTGATCTTCTTCGTCGGTGTGCGCGACAGGTGCCGAGGAGGCTACGTAGTTGTGAGCCGCCAAGTGCGCGGCTTTCGCTCGGGCCACTTCCGGCGTGTCTACCACGCGACCCTGTAATTGGAGAGAGAAAACAAATTCTTCACTTCATCTGGGACGAGGTAAAAATAAATGTGTTTTTAATTAATTATTTTACTAGATGATAAATTACTTTAAATATATAACAATTATACTTTTTTTTCGCAAACTCCAGAACTCTCGAATTACGTAAAAATTTTGCAAAGAAAGTTAATCTCCCTTTTTTTTTTTTGTAAATCTAACGCGATTCGGAAAACAATTTATATAAGTTTCCTGAAAAGAAAAAAAAACTAGATCGTTGTTGTGTAATGAACTCTTTTAATTGTTACTTCGTGATCTAACGGAGCGAGCGGTCCGTGATATCCGTGTCCGCTGTGATACATCTGGTGACCGACCGACACGGGCTCCGAATATCCGTGATAATTCCGATCTTCTGTGTGAAAAGGCACGGTGTGCGGGACTTTCGCGGCAGCTTCCGCCATTGCGGCTAGATGCGCCGCTTTGGCGTGCGCCACTTCCGGCGTATCCATTACTCTTCCATCGTGGCCTATGGGCGCGGGTGGTCCGTGATACTGGTAATACGTCGGTGCGGCTGAAGTTGCGGCAACGATGGCGATCAAGATAATCTGCGAATGTGAGAGCGCGAATCGATTACTGTTTTGCATTAAATATCGTTTTTTTTTGTTTTATTTTCTTCTCTCTCGTGAAAAATCTGTTGAAAATTGAATCGCAATCAATTCGAGAGAGGATCGCTTACCGGGGACTTCATCGTTGCCTTTATTCCTAAATGGAGTGTCACAGTTTTATAAGCATCGAGCGTGAAGTGCTCGGTTTATATACTAATCGTCGATTTATCTTATATAATAATGTCCCTTCCCCCGATCGCAAATACCGTTCAGCTTCGCACGATTTTTGCGAAATATATTGAGAGATGCACATTTTTCACAACAGTTCGCTTCATCGCTTTATCGCGTGTTGCAACGTGGCGTAGGATAACGCAGTTATTTATTGGTGATGATTGGTGATTATTTATTTATGATTAATCACCGATCATTAAAAAAAAAAACCACTACGAGCAAGAAAAAGGAAATTACAAGATTAAATATATTTAATTATCCAATAACTTTTATTGTCCCCGCAGTGGATCGTACGATAACTTTCATTAAGCAATTAGATCTAGCGTCTACGTGACGGAACTTTCGGTAGCTCTTGATTCGAGATAATAACCGCATATTATTACGGTTATTGCACACAAGCTCTTATTTTGTAAAAAAAAAAAAAAATGTTGAGAGAGCGAATTAACTTTGATCTTTCTTCTGAACAAATATGAGTCTCAAGATAGTTTTCTCACAAGACTTGTCGATAAAATTTAATTTTATTGTTTGTACAACTTATATATAATTAAATGTTTTTTTTTGTTTTTGTTTTACGAGTTTCAGTATTCTTCCTGATTTATTATGTCAACCTTGAGTCTTTCTTTCAGAGACGAATCGTCGACAAATCGGGATCGATCCCGATCAAAATGTTTTCACGTCGCTGACACTTTTTTTTTTTTTTGTCGAGCGAGAATTGTACAACATCGCTCGTGGAGCATTTGCGTTTTCGCTTCGCGTCGTTGACGCAATCATAATTTTGCTCTTACTGACATTCCAATCGCTCTATCTCCGTCTCACTCTCTCATTCTTCCATCTTGTTTTTTCATGTTACACCATCTATGATATAGCACACAGTCTTTTTCCAGTATCAAATAGCGGTAAACAGTCTTCTCTCTCGAACGTATATATATATATACTTTATATCTCCATCTCTCGCTTTTGTTTCTCGTTGCCAAACAGAAAAACCGACCCCTCTCGCGCGTTCCCATTATGTGAAAATCAAGCCGGGCCCGTGTCCACGTTTCGTTTACGCTATTTAATACAAACGAGATAGGCAACGTGTATTGTTCGCCGGCTATATAAGGTCTACCTGTTCCGATCGAACGGGCAGAGATTCGCTTAGATCCCGAATAGATGCACACAAGCATGAAGTTTCTCGTGAGTATCCGATTATTCACTCTGCTCTTTTTTCGAGTCTTTCGCAATTGTTTGTTGACGTTATGGTGATTGTTTTATTAGATGGAAAATCGCTTTTGCTAAAGTTATTAAAACCTTCACGTATATTAATAAGTAAAAACATGAATATATATATATATATATATATATATATACAGATTATATTTATTTATAAATTACATTTAATAATTTAGTCAGTGTGCGTGCGAGAGAGAAAGAAATTAATTGCGTTTATAACAGAGAGATAATTAACTTGATCACTGTTATCTTCGCAATTAATATCAGTGAATTCAGCTCGAGATCTGATCTGAAGTTTCTCGTCAAACAATATCCTTCTAGATCGTCTTATCGTGCCTTTTATTATCGGCGCTGGCTTTGCCCTCGTACGCGCCTTATCAGACGTACGGGGCGCAAGATGGTTATTATCACGGACCGCCAGCCCCGCTGGCGCACGACGGCCGAGTGGTCGACACGCCGGAAGTTGCGCACGCCAAGCAAGCGCATTTGGCAGCGTACGCTGCGGAGGCCGCCAAAGCGGCGCATCATCACGGCATATATTCCGGGGACGAGAGCAATGGCGACAATTACGTTGAATATCACGGCGCTTATCACGGACCGCCGGCGCCGCTCGGCCACGACGGACGAGTGGTGGATACGCCAGAAGTGGCTCACGCTAAGGCCGCGCATTTGGCCGCCCACGCCGAGGAGATCTCGAAAGTCGCTCATCTGTCGCATCTCGATCCTTACTCGCGCGCCGAGTGGTGAATCTTCTATCGATATTGTGAAATGAGAGATCGTTTAAACATAGTTCAAATGATAGTAGGTTTTAGATAGAGTCAGTGTGCTGATATGTATTTTGAAAGAATACAAAAATGTTGTTTCATGTATACATACGCACTGTAGATAAATAGAATAATATTAACAAGTGGCAAATGTAATATATAAATAAACGGTATACAAATTTATTTTGTACGAAATTCCCCTTTTTGCAGCAATACGTTTGTGTGTAGAAAATCAAACGATTTATGCGAAAAACCAATATTTTTTTAGTTTTTTTAGTGTTTGTATATTTAATTAACATAAAGATACATAAACAAGTAATTAATTTTATTAGAGAATTCCAAAAGGAATTTTTCTTGCGTATTGCCGAATATTGCGCAAAGAGAGTGCAGAAGAGATCTGCTAAGATTAATCGCACGACAAAGGCGAGAGTTCAGCTGTCGATCGATCGCGATCGACCGACACTAAGTACGTCAAGCTCGACCAAACTCGTCCAAACTCGCGTTGGAATTACGTTGGTGACAAACACGCAATTTCCTTTCAGATCGATCGCACGAACAGGGCTCGATCGATCGATGAACCAGTTGCGACACACCGTTTTAGTAATTCAACAACTATTGTTATCGCCGTTCCGTGACATACTATTGTGATTAATTCGACACGCGTGCGGATAAATAATCCGGTAAACACCGCGCGGCGTGGTGGGTGTTGCTCGATCGTTGCGCGATCGCGGCTCAAAGATAACATCGCACGCAAAATGTGTAATCGCTAATTGATCTTGCGCAGAATGTTGAAGTTTATATATATATATATATATATATCGTCTTTTTTTTCAGAAACGAAGACATTTTTTAGTCAAAATTTTATTCGCGGATTGCGATCATTGCCACAATTGCCCTTTGCGACACGTCGAATTGTCCAATGCATCCAAAAAAAAGCAAGATAATTTTTTGCGCCCCGGATTGATTGGAAAAATCTCTAATGAGCCTCATTGCCTCACGGCAATTCGAATCGCTTTGGCGAAAGCCAAAGAGAGATGTAGATGACTGGCGAATTGCGGATGACGCACAACGCGCATAACCGCATAGTTCGGAGACGCATTTTTATTGGCGAGGTTACGAGACAGAGAGAAAAAGACAAGTTGCATATGTGCGTGCGTGTGTGTGTCACATTGTTAACGCGTGCTGCAAATGTTACAGGGCATGGCACGACGCTTTAAGCAGATCATTTCTCTGGGTGTGGTTGTACCCCGCGAGTGTCGCGCGCGGTCAGGTGGGGCGCAGCACGCCCGACCGTACCCTCTATAAATTGCACCATGCATCTGGGTGGCAGTCGTAATGCGGATCTAACGCACGTATCGTTAGCCGCAGAGTCGGGAGTTAAACACCATCAGGATATACCTTCGCAGAAGTACTCGCCGCGATGATCGGACACTACTTTGTGAGTACAGTTCGGGAAGGGATGTAAAGTGACAATGTTTCTCTCGTAGCTTTAATATTGAGAGAAAGAAAATTTTCTGTTGGAAATAGATTATCTCTGATTTTTTTGTTGCTTTTTTGTAACTTACTAAAATAAAACACGAAATTTAAATATTTGTCAACAATTAAATTCTATTGATCTTCTTGCTGATAGAATTTGACTATGATGTAAATTATATGTTGCAGATCTTCTTCTTCGCACTGTTGAGCGCCGCACTGGCGGTTCCCCAGTGGTACGGGCCTCATGCGTCCCCAGCTCCATTAGGTCCCGATGGTCGCGTGGTCGACACGCCAGAAGTTGCGCAACTGAAAGCTGCTCATTTGAACGCCCTCGCGGAAGCTAACGCACGTGCACCGAGAGGTCCGGGACCAGCCTACGCCGGGCCCAGTGGCCCATACGCTTCTGGAAACTACATCCCGCATTACAGGTCTGTTTCGAACACTCGTTCCCACCTCCCTGATTTATCCCAGCATCTGGATTTAAAGCGGAGTTTTAGAGAATCTCTCCGGGCTTTTATTGCAAGATTTTACTTTGAATAAAATTTTTCTGTTATTATTGTCTTTACACAGCGGACCACCGGCCCCGTTGGGTCCGGACGGTCGCGTAGTCGACACGCCCGAGGTTCAGCAAGCCAAGGCCGTCCATTTCTCTCTGTATAATGCGGAAGCGCGTCGCGTGCCGGCCGGTCCAGCTGATCCAGTTGCCGCCGGCGCCTACAATCCATCCTGGAATAATGGCGCCTACAATTCCGCCTGGGACGGTCCAACCGGCAATTATTATTAGAAGCGCAATAATTCGTTTGAGAGCACACGTGCAAGGAAAAAAACCGGCCGGATCAAACCGAACCGACAATGTATACCGCTTTCGCCCGTCCGAATTTCGGAATCGAAATCGATCGATCCGGTTTATCCGAGCAAACATCCCGAACTTCCCTTTCAGCTACCTCAGAATTGGAAGAGTATGATATCATTAACTACCTCCGATCAATATATACGTACACGTAAACACACTTACATACGAACACACACATACAAGTTCGAACTAATATGATGCTTCGCTGATGCGTCTCCCACCTCGATAATCTTCCCTGCATTTTTCTGTACGCTGCGTTTTAACGCATTTTTTCTGCTGTCACGCGCGAGTACTTGTATCCGGTGTAAAAATATATATATATATATATGTGTACAGAGCGCGTGGAGAAAAATGTGAAAATTCTGCACTGCACCCACTTCCAGCAACCTTTGACCTACGTGTTTGTGGACATCTGTCGAGAAAAAGATTCAAGTTTCGAAACTCGCAACATTAAAATGTGGAACCACGCGAAAATCTACATTAGAACAATGTCGGCGCTGCGAAAATGTCCCGACTCTAAAGAGACCTTTCACGGTGAAATGAGTTTATTGCACTCATTCTCGCAACCATTCATTACGTTATTGTCACTCGCAATACGTCGCGCTTATACCGTTATATTAAATTTAAGCTTCGGCTTCCGAGACACGGGAGATCGTAATCTGCTGAACTCCGTTGCGGCATTCTTCGTCAGGCACGATTAATCACGTCCTTGCTGGTGGCACGAGTTGTCTAGGATCGCGCAGGACTAACTGCCTTAGTTTATTGTCTGCGTAAGAAAGAAAGAAATCAGAAACCAGTTTTCTCGGTTAATCTTGCATCGATATTAAGAATCGATTGTAATCTTGGATTCCACAATTTTTTTTTTAATTGTTTGCATTTTTTTGATTACAATATTATCAACAAATAAAAATTACAATATTATCACAACAAATACGGGATTAGATTTAAAGAGTGATCGCAGTGATTGGCACAAGCTTTCCGATTTTTCAGAAAACTTGCCCCTAACTTTTGTTCTTGTCGGAATCGCGACTTGACTTTTTGATCGATCGAGGAATTGGTCTTAAATATAAAGCGTTTTGTACAATTAATAACGAGAGATCGAATTAACAGTAGATATCGTAACCGGTTGTAAGCGCGACCGCGCGCGCGTGGGCCTTCAAGTGGGCCGCACGCGCCACCGTCACTTCCGGCGTGTCGACGACTTGTCCGTCCGGGCCCAGCGGGGCCGACGTTCCTCGATAGACGATGGGCGACACTATGCGGATCGGCGACAAGTAGAGCAGATTCTCGTGTCCGTAAGCGTCGAATTCCGGCACCGCGGATCCCGCCTCGATGCGAGCGCGTATAGCGAGATGTTTGGCCTTGGCTGCGGCAACCTTGGAAATTGATCGTTCATATTCATAATCTAGAGCTAGATATCGGTTGGCGTGTTCCAATTGCGTAATGCTTTTCATCACAAGCTGACGAATTTTTGTTGTTAAAAATTAATTCAAATTAATTCGAGAGATTTTTTCTCCGCACACAAAAAACACCACCGCGACATATAATGGCATTGATGATCATAATACGTTTTCGTTATGATAAACAATTCATTCGATGCGAAAAATCGCATCACCCATCTCCTCACCTCTGGCGTGTCAACGACGAGTCCGTCCTGTCCCAGGGGTGCCATCGACCTCTGATCATCGGCGGTTCGTTCCGTTGCGGGTGCACTCGTGATTGTCTGACTTGTCGGCACTTCCGACGGCACTTCCGCCGTTGCATCCGTCACGGGTGACAGCTCGATCCGGGTTTTCGTCAATCTGGCTATCGCGGCAGCGCGCGCGGCTAAATGCGCGGCTCTGGCTTGGGCGACCTCGGGCGTGTCCACGACCGCACCGTCGCTGGAAAGCGGCGCCCACGGTCCATGATACAGCGATATCGATTGTTCCGTTGTGCCGATCAACACGCTCGTCGCAGTCAGAACTATCTGTAAGATTATTATCTTTTGATTTTTCTTTTTTTTTTTTTTTTACACAGACGCGCGGAGAATTATATCGCGTTGTAAATTATGTTATTTTCCTTAAAAAAACAAAATTCTGTTTCTCGTCTTGTACTTACAAGTAATCTCATGTCGACGTCAATTATCACCTGCGTGTGAAGTTGATCTTCTCGGTTCTGAGTGTGTCGGCAATCGATAGATCAAGCTTTTATACAGGATCGTATGCCACCCCACGAGACTGTCATCGCGGTTAGCCGTCGAAAAAAATTCAGTATTTACTTCTAACGTTCGCGAGCGCGATTTTAATTTCACGCGATTCTTCTATCGAATCGAATTATAGAAAGTTTAATATCGCGGAAATATTGTAAATTATTGTTCTTCATCTTTTTTTGCGTATTTGCGCAGTAATTGGTTTTTTGTTTTGTTTTTTTTTTACCCGATAACCCCACTCAGCGCAACGTGCTCCGATCGAATCTTTCTGCGGTTGTAAAACACGTTCGATTCACGGACGACCGGCCTGAATCGTAGATTATCCGGCAATCCCTTCAAGGTGGTCCTCTTCCTATCGCCCATCGTCACGCCTTGTTACCCCATCTCGTCTCTCCGAGTCGAATAAAATTAAGATCTCGGATTCTTCAATTCAAAGTTGGAAAATATATATTGACTTTTTTCTTCAAAATGTCTTTAAGCTTTCACTGATTTTCTAGCTTTTCTTTCTGAGGTCGTTATTCAATTATTCAAATGGCATCACAAGCTAATTTATTAATTTTTCTTGAAAAATTTTTGTTTCATACATTGTAATTTCTTCTTAAATTCATGACAATCTACGGATCATTTACTGTGACCAGCTTCCGGGAATGTATTGAACATATTTCGTTTCGTTGTTGCGCCACTCCTTTCGCCGACAAGATGATATCGAATAGATCGGTCCTCGATTTTAGGTCAGTGGAGCAGCGCGAGGGAGATGATTATTTGATCTTGCCCTCGTTCTCCTAAGACAAATCGACGCCGATCACGTACGGTAACGTGAGACAGAAGAGCTCGGCCGACTTGCCTGCGATCGTTGCGCAAATCATCGCGCAAAACGGGGTCTCGTAATACATAATCCCCGCGGAACACACGTAACGAGAGTTAAACCGCGATCCGACACATAGCTCCGCGAGTTATGTTTTCTTCCACGGCGAGAGAATCCTCATCGAGGAGATCCTTCCTCGCGGACATTTTTTTTGCAATCCCGGCGTCAAGTAGGCGTGCGTGTATTATCACACGATTCTCGCGCGTCTATAAAGACGATATTACGCATCGAGGTCGAGTTTAGCGTCGCAACGCGGTACGTATAGTACGGGATAGTTTTCGTTTCGTGGGCGACGAGGCTGCGATTCCGTCACGAATAAAAAATCGAAGGTTCTCACAAAGAAGCTGATCGCATTTTTAACAAACTTGTATTTCTATCTCTCTTTCTCTTTCCTCGTCAACTTTTTATTGCGGAGTTTTTTTACTATCGGAGTACATACATTTATCGCACGCGAGCGCAATTTGAGGCTTTGCTAATTGGTTTCAGGTTTTCTTACCCGTTTTCGCGAATAATATACTTCTCTTCGTGAACGAGTTTACGATTCCTGACCTTTTCGTCGCGAGGTATGTCGAATCACGATGTTGCTCGAGTTTATTCTCGAGGAACGCGAAGCTATTACTCCGCTCTCTCTCATTCGTTCCTTCTCACGTCTTTCGCACAACCGCTGACCTATGTGGCAACATCTACAATTGTAACGCGCGGGGATGTCTACGTTTCAATAGAATTTTACACGATGTTTCTTTCGTTCCCAGATGTTCAAATCGCGATGAGAAAACGCGACGTTATAAAAATATTGCGCACGTCTCTCGGCGATTATGCGGTGTGTTCGTAAACGCACGTTGTGTTTTGTAAATTTTCTTTTTCAGATCATCGAGCAAATATATCGGCTATCGATTAGCCGAGATTGCGGCAATAATCGAACGTTCCGCTTCTTTCGTCCGCACGAAAACCGCACGCGGTCCCGGTTGCGTGAAATTGCGTGAGGTTCCGTAATCGTACGAGACGATCGTTACACGACGTTTTTCTTTTTTCTTTTTGTTCCGCAGCCAGCGCAGTTTTGCACCGCAAAACGCAAAACTTTCCTAATCCCACGACGATGATGCGATACAATCGCTCTCCTTCTTGCTCTTTTTGATTTTTATCTGAATTAAGACACGAAGTTGCGTCATGCGAACCGCCCGTCCGCGCGCCGCGACTGTTTTACGCGACAAATCTTGCGTCTCTCGCGATGTTTGTCTGTTTTTCCTTTGCGCGCGTGTCGACACAACGATTTCCATTTTTCACACAACATTTTGTTGATGTTTTTTAAATATTTATTGTCACAATTCGCAATGGAGGCGGGAACATTTTGATTTGCGTTTAAATCACAACGCACATGTCATCAATTCGTCGAGGGTTAGTGAGCGAAAAGTTTTATTTTCAACATAATAAATTATTTAACGTATTTGCGTGACGATGAATTAATTGTCGGATGCCGTGTCATTTCGTGCTTATTGATGGATGCGTGCAAGTTGTCGAGTTTACATAATACAAACATATTACAACGATAATAACTAATTTATTCCATATGTTTGTGGACAAACAAATGTAGAATTGTTTATATAATTTAATTCAATGATTGTGTACATATGTAAATGCGTGAGAGAGATGAGTGATATATCATCTCTCAAAAGAGAAAGAGAGAGAGAGAAAAAACTGAAAGAACGGGGGAACAAAAAGTTCGGGTTCGTCAGATAATCGGATATTTTTCCAGCAGTCTTTGTACGTATCACAATCGGACATTGAAAAAAAAAAAAAGAGAGAATACACATGTTTACGACACTAGCATCGTGTGAATCATCGAATGAACTACTGTATAAATTCGCGTAAAAAAGGAATACACAATTTATTCGTCTAGATTATGTACAAGTTTTTCGGAACAAGTGTCGATCCATCACTCGGATCAGTAGTTTCTTATCAGATGCTGAGATTGATACTGATGAGGTTGATAACCTCCGAAGGCCGGATTGAACGCTTGCTGGGCGGCGTAGGGCTGAGTTCCGGGATAGGAAGTTGCCGGGAACGCTCGGGAAGCGCCGTAATGTCCTAGACTAGGATTGTAATTGGTGGGAGCGGGACCGGCTGGCGATCCCGAATATCCTGGAAAATTTTTGAAAAAATGAGTAAAACATCAGAGAAGAATGAGAAACATGTGAAACAATGAAAATAAAAAAATTGACAACTTGAAGAAAACAAACTCGTTATCTAATTTCCAAAACGTCTAAGTTTAATAACGGTATCGAATTTCGATAACTTGAAATTTCAAGAAGTACATTTGTATTTCTTATCCGCCTCGTGGATACGCCAATGTCTGCTTCCGTCCACGCCCTACGTCAACCTCGAGGTTCCGCGTCTTCCACGCGTCGCCCACGCTCTCTCGCTCGGCAGCAAGCGAGAATCGATTCTTCTGCGCTCCGCTTGACTCACCTTGACCCTGGTCCTCCTCCGGATGAGCGCTCGCGTGCTTGTAAGCCCGGGCCTCGGCCTCGGCGAGCTCCGCTAGTCTGGCAGCTTTCAAGGCCGCCACTTCCGGTGTGTCGACGACTGTTCCGTCTTCGGCCAGTGGCGCCGGCACGAAAGCTGTGGGTTTTGCGGGCAGCGTGTAGCTCTTCTGGCCCACGAAGCTGGCCCGGGCGTCGAATTGCTGCTGAGGTTGCTGATAGTGCACGGGTGTGTAAACGGGCGCCTGCACGTGATTGGGCGTCTGATAGATCGGGGTGGGTTGCTGATAGTTGGCTTGTCTCAAGAAGGGCACCGCGGTCGGTTGTACGGCCTGGTAGCTGTAAGCTGGCGACGAAATTTGCGGATTGTAAACGGAAGAGCGTTGTTTCTCATCTTGAGCCGCTCGTGCGGCGGCTCTTGCGAATTCGGCGAAGTGCGCGGCCTTCGCTTGCGCCACTTCCGGCGTGTCGATCACGTTGCCGTCTTCGCCGACCGGAGCTGGCGGCGCGTGGCTCGGCTGGGGTTGAGAATGGATCACGGGGTTGCCGTACGCAACGGACGAACCGATGTACGCGGCTCGACATGTCACCGCCGTGGCGAACAGGAAAATCTAAAACATAAAAAAAAACCGATATAAAAATGTAATACGTTAACAATACGAGATTTGCAAAATAATGTATTCGTAATATGGTTTAGTTGGTTGTACGCGTTATTGTTTTGGAAAATATATATAAAAAGAGCGGATTGGTTAATGAGTTTCCCGCGCGAGTCGATCGGTCGGCCCATCACTTATCGATCGTTGCGCGAATCGGCATTTCGGCCGACCTTTCACTTTCCTTTGTCCCGGGATCACTCACCAGGCCTCTCATGACGTTCTTCGGAGGGCGCGTGTATCTACTCCGCCGAGAGTTCCCACACCTTCTTCCCGGTAAAAAAAAAAAAAAAGAAGAGCGCTGCTGCCTGTCAGTACTCGCTCCAGGAACTAAGGGACTCGGGCCGGCCGTCGGTTCGGCGTTTTGTGTTCCTGGAGAACGGCCGCACAGTACCATTTATAGTGTTCGTTCGCCCCCTCCCGCCCTGCGTGGGCCGATCGCCGGCGACCTGGAGGGAGCCGTAGAGGTGATCGGCTAACCCGATGCGGTCCGGGAAGTTCAATCGCCGATCGGAAAAGAGAGGGTCTCTCTCTTTCTCTCTCTCTCTCTCTCTCTTGCTTTTAGTAGCGGCCTTGACATTTAAAACACAAAGTTTCTGTATTTATTGATCGGGAGCTCAGTGTCGCCAAATTAATGCGCTCGATTGCATCTTAATTGAGATTTGTCAAACTTAATCGGCAACGTTGACTTTAGTTTTGTTTAATTAAAGGCTGGAACACATATTCTTATTCGCGCGTTATAGCGCGAATCATAAATCTTGTTTACGGATTTTGTAGTTTTTCAAGCAAATTCTCAAGTTTGTGAGTTACTGCTTCCTGTGCCGAGCTTCCGGGCATGATTGATCAGATAATCGTCGTCGTCGTCGAACAAAGGAGCATCTATTTCTCACCACCAAGCTCGAGCGATCCTGGTTAAATCGTGTCACCGATAGACACGAACCTTGGCGTTGAGAAACAACACGCACACACAAATACGCGTATCGATAATAACTCGACTCGGCCAGCCCTGAGCAAAGAACGAAGGACTCGAAGTCGAAGGACGAGGCGTTGCACACACCGTGAACGCATTCCCGCAAAACAAAGCGCATCGCTCACACGTTACGTTTGCGCGGATCTTGGCGAAATTGTGTGTGCCACAATTGCCGTAATTAAATCAATTTTCTCGCATCCACGTGTGTGTTCCTGTCGCGACAAATGTCGTGTGAAGTCTGTGAGCGTTTCTTGCGGAAGAGTCCCCCGTAATTACGGCTAAATTTTTTTTTTTTTTTTTTTCCAATCAATTGCGAGTTAAAGTTCACGGAAATCAAACGCTCCGAGGAACGCTCGGTGCGTTAATGAACACTTTAAAGCGCTCTTATGAGAAAATAAATCTCACTTTTATGAGATTATTTGTCTCCTATATGAGAGATATGTGCTACACTTTATATTTCAAACGGATACGAGAGGCGTGTCGCGCGAAAAACACCTTTGACACCGCGCGCGCGCGCGCTATAGAAAACCCACGCTGCAAAGTGCAAGTCCGATAAATGTGGACAAGCAAGGTGACATGTTATTGTCATCGTGTACTACGCGCGCGACCGCGCCTTCTTCTCTCGCCTTCTTTCGCTTATTAACGGCCCCCTCTCGCCGTTAGAGTTTCGCATTTTATCAATCTCCGCGCACCGATCTCTCGCGCTTGATCCGATCGACGAATGATCTATCTCGGCCACACGATCGAATAAAAGTGCGAAAGTGACAGTACGATATATGGTATTATGGCCGCTCAATGTCAACGTTATCCTCGCGATCCCGTCGCGAGATAACGGAAAAGTGTTCCCGAGCAAAACGACGGACGGCGATGTTTTCTCTGTTACACGCCTGAGATTAGGACAATTTTACGTTGCGCGATTCGGTGAAAATGTCGCGAAATATTGTCGACATAAATAATCGCGCGCGCGTGTGTAACACGAGAAAGCAGCGCGGCGACGATCTGTCTTTTTTTTTTTTTCGACAGTGCTCGCGAAAAAAAACAAATCGTCGTCGAGCGCGCGCTTTCGTGCCAAGACGTTACGCAGATAGAACCCAAAGTTGACCCAAATGATCAGCCATCCGAGAAACGATCGAAAATTGCGCGCAACAAGCGTGCCATTGTTAGCGGATCATGTGTCGTTATTATTGACGAGATTACGTGTTGCCCGGTAACGTATACGCGATGTCAGAGAAAGTGTTTGATGTAACACGTTTCCTCGATTTGCGCGTAATCGTAGAATGTGTCTGTCCTTACTCCGAAAGTCTAAGAGAAAGAGAAATATTTTTTGTCTCTTGCTAAATTAGTCGTTCGCTAGACTGGATGGAGAAGAAAATAATTTCGAATTTTAGAAAAAGTCGGTCTCACACGCTCTCGAAGTTACGCTCTGAAGTTTCATTGTATCACATGTTGAGAAAAATTTGACAATTTAAATGTTGAGTAAAATTTGACAATTTAAATGACAAATCTCGAGAATCGAGCACGGAAAAAGTTTTACTGTCACGTGACCGGCAGAAAAATTGTTGAGTCTACTGAATTGTTTTTGTTTCCTCAACAAAATCTCAGTAGCAGATTTTTCTTGCTGTAGATGCTAATTTCTTGCAAATCTTTTTTTTTTCATGAGCGTATTTACGATAATAATTTTCACAGTTTCGTGATTCTACTTGTCTAAATTGTAGAGGTTTTGCAGAGAGTTTCAAAATGATTCGAACGATTGCGAAGTCTCGCATTGTGTGACGTAAATATGCGCTTTACCGAGGCGCACGCCTGACAGAGCGCAATCCTCTCGCACTTATTGCAAACTACGTTGCATTTCCTTTGGGCCGATGTATAAGTTTCTTTCTCTTCGCTACGCGGGAATCCGATTTGAGGGGAAAGTTAAAAGATGTTCGCGTGTGTGTCTTAATTTCTGTCAAACTTCAATTGTTTAGCGATACTAGCTAGTTTCTTCGTTCGATTTTCTTGTCTCGCATGAATGCGATTTTCTGCTCGGAAGCGAAATATTTGAAGAATTACGCTCAGAGTTACAAGTGCGTCGATTTATTTACAATTTGACATAAAAAGCAAGATTTTAATACAAATGTTGATCAATAAAAATAAAAAAGTTAACGAAGATAGTATTGAAGAAGCGGCGCTTCGTGGTCCAAGACGACGACCGATTGGGAGGTCAGTTTCGCGGCTTCGTGGCCGATCCTCTCGTTGATGTGAGCCGCCGCGTGTTCCGCCTTGGCGAGGGCTACCTCCAGCGTGTCGACCACGCGACCGTCAGGACCGATCGGTGCGCCGGGGATCAAGTTGGTCGCGATCGCTGGTTGCACGTCCAGCGTCTTGCCGATCACGGCGGCTGGCGCCGCATAGGCGACCACGTGCGAATAATCGGCCGATCGAGCGGCTTCCTGAGCCAAATTGATCTTCTCGTTGATGTGAGCGGCCGCGTGTTCGGCCTTGGCCAACGCAACTTCCGGAGTGTCGACCACTCGACCGTCCGGGCCGAGCGGAGCCGCGGGCACCAGTTTGGAGTAAATTACCAGCGGATGCGCGAACGCGCAGGCCAGAACGGCGGAGAAAACGATCTGCAAAATAATAGCGCGATTGCAGAAATGTACGTTCTACGTATCGACGCAATGCAACGCGCACAGATTTTTAATAAATTTCGTGCATTTCATATATTTCAATATCTGAAACAATTTTTTTCTGAAGAAATCGTATCACGATTTAAAAAAGATCCGTAAATATAAAATATATTGCATAAGCGAAGGTTTCAAAATTAAAAAAAATAATATATTACTGCTGACGTTAAAAACGTGTTACGATTGTACGAAAAAAATAACAAACTCTCGCACTATCTTAAAAAAAAATTTTAAATACACTCTACTTGAATTTTTCAACCTCGAATACGGCCTAGAGAAAATCAACACGATGTCCGATTATTTATTCAGGCACTCTTGGACTTCCGATCGATACTCACGAAGAGCTTCATGGCGAACGAATATTGCTTAGCTCCTTAGCGCTGCCGAAGATCAGTACTCGCCAAGGTGCCGGGATTAACTGTCTTGCACCACCCCGTCCTGGACGGCTTTATATATCCCATGGTAAAAAAGGCTCTGCGTCCAAACGACGCGATATCAGAATGTTTCATCGCGACGTATGCGTCCACAGCACTGCCCAATAAGAATCGTCACGTCTGACATTGACTTGCGTACTTTTCACTCCCGTTCGCGTAACCACAAATTGCGTCGCATTTCTTGATCCTCTCCCCGACATTCTCACCCAAATCCGAGGGCCTTCTCGACTCTAAATCGGTCGGATCTGCGTAAAAGAGATCGATCTAGCTCGCGATTCGTTACATTCACTTTGTTTTTTTTTTTTTTAATGTCGCTCGCCTGTCGGCAATGTTTTTTTTTCCGCTTCGTAGTTGATCGATTACGCAAACTGTTTAATTCTTTGTTTTTCGAAAGAACTTAATGTAATAATTTCCGACGCAAAAAAATAACCTTCAGTTTTTTTTATGTTGTACTTGCAATTTGTTGATGTGTGTGACATATTTTTATATACTTTGTTTTATAATTTTCTAATTAGATTTACGTTTTAATTTTGCAAATTTCAAAAAACTGTTTTCAAGTCGTCTAATAAAATCGTAAATTCGAGAGTTTTTCAATTTAATTCGTTCCGTCATAAATTGTCTCTGTTTTTTGTGTTCTTAAAATATTTCAACGTTTTCTTAAAATATTTCAACTTCGCTTAAAAGCCTTTTAATAATGCAACGAACAAAAACAGATCGATGAATCGATCCTCGGCGCGCTAATCAAGAATTAAGTAACGCGCGGAGACGGACGAGATCGAGCAGCAGCACGAACATTCTTACCTAATCGCGGGTAAAACAAAACAAAAAAAGTAACAATACGCGCCCTCTCTAGCGCGGGGATTGCGGCGATCCGACGCCATCGTTCCGCAGCCTTCACACGTCGCAGGCGCGACCTTCTCGATCACGGCCGACCTAGTGGAGAAATGGAAACGGGATCGGGTGTCTTCCCGGCCTCGTGAAAGAAAGAAAAGACGGAAAGAAAATCCGTTTCGCCGCCAATCACCCTCATCCGTCGTATAAGCTCTCGCTTTACAAAACAGGCTTACCTTGCTCGGCGAAACGGAAGTAGCCGACCGCACGCAGCTTTTCTAGAGCTCCGCGCAGCTAGTTCTGGATTCTCTCCCTCGTCGTCCCCTATCGATTGTCCCATTACGTGATCGGGATCGCGCTATAAAGGAGTCGGGGACGCCGTGTGCATCTCGAGTGCATCCCGAGAGTGACTTGTTTTAGCGCTGCTCTAACTCACATCGGTTCACTTCCGGTAAAGATCATCGCGAGATATGACGTGCTTCGCGATCGTGCTGCTCGGACTGACGAGCCTGGTCTCGGCCAGATCGGCCTATCTGTCCGTACCGTTGACGTACGCAACACCCCTGACACTCGGCACGCAAATAGCTACCGATGTGTCGAACAATCCGGAAGTCGCGAGGAGGGACAGAGTAAACCTGGTGAATCAAGACGCTGCAAGATCGGCCGAACCTCAAGTCCAGCAAGAACCGTCGCGCGGACAACGACCGGCCAGTGAAAACGCACCGGCATCTCCCGCGCCTCTCGGCGCGGACGGCAGAGTCGTGGACACGCTGGAAGTTGCAGCCGCGAGAGCAGCGCACGCGGCCGCCCACGTCAACGAGAAGATCAAGCTCGCGGACGAGGCTGCGAGATCCGGCGACGAACGTCAGGATTCGTCGAAGAAAACGAATGGCAACGCGAATGGAGAGGCACGAGCGCCCGAAGCCACGCTCGGTCCGGACGGAAGAGTCCAGGACACGCCGGAAGTCGCGGCCGCGAGAGCCGCCCACGTGGCCGCACATGTCAACGAGAAGATCAAACTGGCGAAGGAGGCTGCGAGGACCAACGACGCGCTGGCGCGAGTCGCGAGCGGTCCTGTGGTGCCGCTGGTGCTCGGCAACGGCGTCGTCGCCGCCCTGGTGCCGGTCGACGGCAGACCGAACGCGGCGCCTGTGAGCGACGATCGAAATCCGGCGAACGACGCCCTCCCGGCGAAGACGTCCGTCGACGCTCTGGCGGTCGCCGGCCCGGGTCTCGCTTACGGCAGATTGGTTTACTGAGAGATTCTTCGCACCGACGGGGAATATTTCGGGAAAGGATACGGTTTTTTTCCGCACGCCAGAAACAGGAACAGAATAATCTCTATTCATTTACTTCTTGCTTGCAAACTTATCACTTTTAATCAAAACTACTTACAATGTATCTTCTACTACTTCTACAAAAAATAAATGATGTATACGTAAAAGTGTGTTGTACAGATTTATTTTATATTTAAAAGTAATTAAAATTTTCAGAGTGCGGGCAGAGTGTGTCCTCGACCAGGTTATAATTTATTTGATTTGTTTAAAACACACACAAGTTACGCACAAGTTAATATTTGCTCGTCGTTTCGAGAGACATATTTCCTTCAAGCGCAATAAACAATGCAAAATTAGTTGCGGGAGGAAAAATCGGCAGAGGATTAAATAAAAAAAAAAACAAAAGGCAATTTAAAGCTGTTGCAAATTAATATTCCGTATAAGAATTGTAGAAATTAACGCGCTGTGCGAGAATCAAATGTTCATATCTCGCAATTCACCTATTCTTGCAAATAGTCTAACGCTATTCGACTCGAGTCTCGATAAAATGCAAACGCACAGCGACGATAAAAGTGTCACGTATTTCACGGCAGTCACCGTGAAATTCCCGCGTATAAAGGACTCGAACGATCCTCTTCTCTACGGTCGTCACGGGATTTCGCACCCTTCTCTAAGCGATCTCGGCGCGACGCGCCGGCGGTTTTTCTCGCGGGAACGTAATCGAAATGTAACCAGGCGATAAATTAAAATTTTGCGCCGCATTCTCTCGCGCGATTCCGCCGAGCACTCTCCTCCGCGAGATAACGATCGCCGTTGTCGTCGCGGCGACGCGCGATATTATGCGGCGCGCGACCCTGAGAGCCGTTCGCGGTCATAATCCCGGACGGCGGATCCCGGCTCCGGAAAAATTCATGGAAACCAACGCGAGCCGGTTTCCGAACGGCCTCGACTTGGCACTCGCGCGACCAGTTTTCGCCGGTTCCTCCCGGCGACTTCGCGAATTTCATCGCGCGCGATTCGCCGGGAAGAGGAAGAGGAACGTGTCAATCGCGCGTGCAACCGCGTGCGTATATAAAGTGTCCTGGCGCCGTGTCGAAACGAGGATACTGTGTCTGTCGTCCACACACGATGAAGAGTGTATCCGTAAGTGTGCTCTATCGCCTCACCCGCGATTCCCTCGTTCGCGTGGGATGATCGCGAGATCTCTCGCGTTTGATCTGCCATCCACCCCTCTCGCTTTGCCGTGGTCTTTGCGTGGGCTTTCAATAGCTTGGGATTATTCTCCGCAGAAAGACCGAGACCGTCACGTAATATCGTCGCGGATTAAATCGGTTGAGCTCTCGGTAAAGTTTTGTTGTTTAAAAATTCTATTCTTCCAGACGGTTACGTAGGCAACAAGAGAGTGAATTTTTATATTTGCTCTTACATTCGTATCAGTTGTTGTATCTATATTAAAAATTAAATGCGTTGATGTTTACATAGAATTTTTGTTCAGAGTTTAAAAAACTCGCAGAGAAATCGAAACTCTTTTTGTTTGAAAAAAAAAACGACGTAAATTCTAGAACGAATTGATATTACGGGGAAACAAAGAAGGTTCGAGATTTTTGAAGAGTAAATATGTACGAGCCACGCTGGTGGTAGTATCGCCCGGCAATATTAATTTGTAATCTTAAGCGCGTCGCTTCTCGCAAGCCCGACAGATCGTCTCGCAAGCGAATTGTGCAAACCGTAAGCTGATCTGATTACACGCACTTTCAGCTTTTGCTCGTCCATTGTCTAATCGCCGCCGGCTACGCGAAGCCGCCGGTGTTTCTCGGCTACCAGGACAGTCTGGGCCAGTATAGCTTTGGCTACAGCGCGCCGGGATCGGCCAGATCGGAGGTCAGAACGTCCAACGGTGCGACCAGAGGCACTTACAGCTACGTCGACGAAACCGGCGTCATACAAATCGCGCAGTACGTCGCCGACGACTACGGATTCCGAGTGGTCGCGACGAACCTGCCGCAGGCGCCGCTTCCGGTCCAGGACACGCCGGAGGTGATGGCCGCGCGGCACGAACATCTTCAGGCTCTGGAACAGGCGAGGAGAAGGTCGGACCAGGAGGAGGAGGTCCAGGAGAATCAGGAAAATGCACAAAGAAGAAAGATCGAGGGAAGTCATCACAGCAATGTCGTTCTTGACCAAAACCAATTGACGCTTAAATCGGAGACGCCGCTGAAGGAAGATCCGGAAAAAGTGAAGAACGAGGGAAGAATCGAGTCGATAGAAGACAACGAGGAGACTCTGCAAGCGATCGCGTCGAGAAGTGGCGTTGCCAGCAGTAACGAAGGCGAAAATACTCGCGAGGTAAAAAAAAATAATATTCGAATTATTAAAACTGAGAAATAAAGATTTTTTTCAAATTATGTATCTTCCAACTGATTTCTCATCGCGGTGTTCGTAAAAAAAAAAAAAAAAAATTCTGATCAACAGGAATCCTCCGGAAAAGTGACGCAGCAAATTATCAGCGACGCAAACGTCCGAGCGAATCCACTAACTTCCTCGCACGAGCTGCCGATCTTTCGAATTTCTTACGGAAGCCACGAGATCGAACCTCCCGTCATACCGCAGTCATCGATCACTCAAGGTTAGAATTTAACCGCTCCCTCCCTCCTCTTCCCCCCGCTTTGATTACAAACTACTAGATATCAGATTTCTTGTCATCAAGTTTGAGCTGTCTTTTTTCTGCATTCTTGTCACGTTCCGCAACAAGTCCTCGTGTAAATATTCGATATATTCCATCAACTTTCGACTATTTATAACGCGAAGGACTTCAAATGTGCGAACTGGTATATTAAAATTAATTTTTTTTTGTTTTATCGAAAAATATTCAACGCAGTCGAGAGATCGTTCTTTCACTTTCGTCGTACTTTGAAGGTCGTCGAATTTCCGGGGCCGAGGACCGCCTGAAGTCGTCCTACCGATCGCAACCGGTTCGCAAACTTGTAGTGTAGTTAGTGCGCGATACCGTAAATATTGCACAAAAAAAAACAAAAGTAGGATAAATACGTAGAGGCAGTACGTAAAGTACAAGAGAAGTTGCGTGAACGGAATTAATGAAAATAAATCTTTTCGCCCTTCTTCTTCTTGACAGGCAGCAACGTCGGAAAAGCAACCAGTGAGCGATGAGGAAGCTCGAGACGTCAACGCTTTGATCTCGTCGTTGACCTTAATTCCTTTGAGACGCTCGCAACCGAGCGTTATCGGATACGCGTCACCGGCGGCGTCTTTCCACTACGTCACCTACAACGTTCTGTAAAAAACAATGCACGCACGTCGCAAAATACACACATGTAAAATAATAAATAAGAGAATTCGGACGTGCACAATAAAGCTGCGCTTGGGATTTTTTTCTTGCTGCGTTTGTCAAGATATTTTTATTCTTCTTTACAAAATAATGCAGGATGTTTGTCGGACAATACAACGGAGTAGTACGCGATATATATATATATATAATCGATACTCAGGATAATAAGGACAATCAAAATCAGCATCGGTGGTCGTCGTCGTCGTCGCCGTCGCCGCCGCCATCGTTACCTGTCACTCTGACATCAGAAAAACACTTATCGATGTAAAAAATAAATGTCGACTGTAAATGGGTCACTAAGTATCTATAAAAACAAACTGCAATGCCTTACAATTAATGATAATAATAATAATAATAATAATAATAATAATAATAATAGTAATGAGAACTTAATGGAATGAAGAACAATGTGAGATATTCAAAAAACGATACGCGACGTAATCACAAAATACGTTACTATATAACAGCCGTTGCATAGACGATATGTCAGTGTTTGGAACAAATTATTCTAATTATACTTTTTTTTTTGTTTTTGTTTAGGAGATTTTCAGACAAGACGATTTACAAGAAAATACCTCGCGCGCGCTTCAAAAATTCTCATTCGAGTCAACCTCGTCCTCAACTTTGCCCCGACCTCTTTTGAATCTTTGATTAAATCAATCAGCAGAGCGGCTGGCGATTCGAGGGCAACATATCTCATCGTTTCGGGAAACGCAAAAATTGTTGCAAAGTCAATGACAAAAAATCGAAATAGTTGCATGGCGCTTGTGCTTTCTCTGTCTGTATACCGGCTTGGATTTTTAAACTGCATCGAGAAGAGAAGCGTCATATGGTTACAAAGTCGCGAGACGCGAGGCCCGGACGATTTCGAATTACGATGATTCGTTACCACGGCAAAACGAATTTTTTTTTTTTTTTTACAATCGTAAAACACAGCTCTCGTCCGCAATTAATTTAACGGCCGACATCTCGATGTGCGTTGCAATTATGCTCGCTTCTCTCCGACTTGTCAAGCGAAATAATCGCAGCGGTTCAATAATACTGTTGTGTAATCCTTGTGAAACGAAACGCTATTAACAAAGTTGTCAAAACGAATCGAATTTCGTCGTGTTTCGACAAATACTATCAGCTATGAGAATACAACGAGATATAATCTCTTTGAGAAAAAGAAAATGAAAAATCCAATATTAATTAGTTTCGCGAAGAAAGAATTGCTGAACGATTTAATTAATATTTTACCCGAATAATCTGCACCTCCGCACGCCTCGCCACGTTGCTTTGTTTTTTTCTCTCTCTTTTTCTCTTTCTCTTTCTCTCTCTCTCTCTCTCTATACATATAACATTCTCTTTTACATATATATTTATATATATAAATCTAAATTTTTAATATGTATTTATATATAATGTTCAATATTTATATATAACACACTTGTTCTAGAGACGTCAAACGCATTGACTTTCGAAGCTCGGATGATCGATAACCTTCGATATCCTCGTCGCGCGTACTCTTCTCTCTCTCTTTTTTTTTTTATTTTTTTTTATTTACTATCTGCTCATCACACATCTGCTCTACTTGTTTTTTTTTTCTTCTCCCTTGATATCCGCTGCCGATGGATTAACAGCCGCATATACGGAACGTGTTGTTGAACTCTAACATTACGCGAGTGTTGTCTCGGATATACTTTTTTTTTGTATACTTGTAATTTTTTTTTTTTTTAAATTATATAGGAGACATATATCTTTCGAAGTATTCGTTCAATACTTGGCCGATACATATATTTGTACCTGTGGACGCTGTGATTTGCTTGTGTAATGGCATTCCGTTAATTATATTATCAACGCAAACACAGATCTCAAAGCCGCGCCGTTCGATAAAATTCGCGAGAGAACGAAAAGCCCGCTCAAGAAATGCCCTGCGATGAGCGAATTGTATCGACTCGCGCGGCTTCGAGGGGACACCTTTTTTTTTTTTTTTTTTTTTTTTTTTTTTTTTCCACGACTTTAACGTTTAATTAGCGCGAGTTATAATAAATTATTCTGAAAAACGAGATACATAGAATTTATACAGACGCGAAACAACGCAAAGATTTCCACAGCATAACAATCGGAACATTCTTTTTTTTTTGTTTTAGTTTGCGAAAGATAAAGAGTATCCACTTAACGTTATGTGAGCAATATTGAAACAATATTTCTCCAAACAATTCCTCCATTCTGTATATCGAGTGACGAACTCTTTTTTTGTTGTCACGACAGTCCGAAAGTCAGCCTCGAGAAAAGGTAAAAATCTCTGCCGATCTTCTCTCTAAGGACATTAATCGCAAGTTGAAAGAAATTATCGCGAATAAGCAATCCTGGAAAGAAAGATCTCTCTAACTCGATTTTCCTCCTTTGAATTTCTCTCGATCGCGGCGTATTTTTCTAAAATTGTGGGCGGTATATTTCTCAATTGTTCAACGAAAATCCACAACAATCGGGCCGACGTGTGCGCGGACGTGGAATGAAATAATATACACACGTGGATCGCGATCGCGAATTAAAAATCATCGCCGATCTTTTTGCGGGAATGATTCTCGCGCGATCATCTCATCTCCGTTTTTGGTTCCGCGCGGTTTTTTTTTTTTTTCATATCTTATAAAAATCTGGCGATTTGATTTATGTCTCTGGTGATTTCTATACAAGAAAGTCCATTAAGTCGATCTTGAGAGTCTTCATTTTTTTTTTCGCATGGAAAAAGCGACGCGCAACGCGGCCCGTCAAGTATCCCATAAATAAGAGTTTTTCTTCTCTTTCTCTCTCTCTCTCTCTCTTTCTTTCGTTAAACTTTATCTCGCGAAACTACTTGACTTACCTGGCAACGATAAAATTTATTACTTAATGTTTCTCTATGGTAGTTTGCTATCATTAATCTTCTCCGCATATAATGTGTGTATACGTACGCACTGTGTGTAACTGTATCTTTGACTGCGTGTGCTTATTTTTTGAGTCCGTATATTTTAAGGTGTCTATCCCGCTGTCACGGGGGTCTCTCTCATCTCTTCTGACTTATTTTAATTGTAACGCATTGACAATTTTTTTTTTTTCGATTGACTGGTCGAAAGGCGTGCGTGTCCCGTCGCACGTTACTTTGTGAACAATTGACACTTCGTACTTGGTTTCTAAAAAACCTTATAATCGTACCTATAGGCGGCTCTCTTTCTCACATGTGTGTGTGTGTATGTGTGTATGTTGTTGTTTTTTTCTCTCACTCTCATTCTCGCCCGTTTTCATTCTCGTTAAAATTCCTCTTCGCCATTCGTGCGGAAACATACATCGTCGGATGAGTTTTCTTGTCGTTGCACGAGGCAGGAACGCGCGCGCACGTGCAACAAGAAGCTTGACAAACTATCTCGGTCTTTGAGAGAAAAAAGAAAATTGACGTTGCGCAGAAAACATTGTTACATCGATTGTTTTTTTTTTAGAGAGACGATATCGACAATGTAATAAATTAATTGTTGACAAACAGTGAGAGCGTATACAATTAATCGCTACGCTCATTATCAACGACATTGAACGTGCGATGGAAAATATTGTTGTTGAAAATACCTTGTCGTTATTCTCACCGTGCGTTTCGACAAATATCACGCACACGCGTAAAATACTTTTTCTACAATAATACTGTCTCTTCCGTCCGCAATGAAAATTAAGAACAAAAAAAGATACAAATGTAATTACACGTGAACAACTAAATCGAAGATTGACAAATTTAAGAAAAAATGCCGCCATGGAATAATTGCTCTCGCGATTTAATTAATTGGTAATCGACTTGCGTCAAAGCGTGTGAGTTTCAGAATGCACTCTCGAGAACAACATTTTCTCTTCAGACCACCACACAAAGTATCGTGTGTATGTGTGTACTCTTGTATAATTTTAATTTACTTTAAATCTATACTTTGTCTATTAGTCATTAGCGTTTTCTCTTTCGCCGCAGTTCTCGTCTTCTATTTCTTGATATTTGGATTTTTTAGGGGAGGGGGAACCATTGAAGTACAGGAATTTTTTTTTGTTTTTTTATATACATATATACTTTGTATATATATATAATATATACCTCGCGATCGCGCGCTATCTGCTATGTGTGTGATATAATTATTTATCTAGTATACCGACCGATGCATTTTCTCAGTGTTGAATTGTGTTTTGAAACGTCAACGCGATCACGTTGACGCAAACACGTGTCTGAGGAAGACAGACCTCCGGATTTCCTCCGCGAACGCTCTCTCGAGAAAAAAACTAAGTCGTGATCTCTCTCAAGAGCCACCGACCAGTTCGTCTTTCGCAGCGCGCGAATACATTTCTTTTTTTTTTTTTAAGGTAGTTGTTTCCCTTCGTAGAGATAAAGCGCATATAATCTGAATATATATCCTTAAATTCTCTTTTCTCTTTATCACTTATTATATTATACATATTATTCATTAATAACGCGAAACCCTCGCGATGGCTCAACCACGCGCACATCCACCGCACATGTACGGATGGACTTTTTAACGAGCAATTTAACCTGTTTGTTTTTTTTTTTTTGTTTTTAATTAGACCGTTTGTTTCTGAATAAAATCAACAAGTTTATTGCGGGGGTAAACTTCGCGCTGCGCGGACTTTGAATCCTCAACTCTTCTACCAACGTGTTCTGAACGTATGTGTGTGTACATACACATGTAAATCTGCTGTTTATGAGTGTCGTGGCGCGTGTGTGTTTTGATGAATAAATGTGTGTCTCGTGTAGCACACCGATGTATAATACAGAGAGAGAGAGGACAGCGTCATGCAGGAGAAAGATATTTCGTCCAGAAAAAATCGAAGAAAGAGGTGAAACACCGGTTGCATGTCGTCATTCTTGTTTCGACGTTACGTGTGTGTATGTGTGTGTGTGGAGTTAAATTAATTTTTCCACATCTTACACTGACAGGTACATATATAATATAAAGATATAAAAAGATATTCACCAACATATAATAAAAACACATGAAGTTTTGTTATATTTGCTAAGAAACAATTTATTTTCATGCATAGCACACAAGTATATTGCCATCGAGCCAATAGCGACAATAGGTAGTGCCTCAGTGAGTGTCCACGTGCTGAAAAGATCAAGTTTCCAGTGACAGCAATAGTAGTAATAGTAATAGTAATAGTGGTAGTATAGTAGTGATAGTAGTAATAGCAGTAGTAATACTAGTAGTAGTAGTAGTAGTAGTGACAGGCAGTAGCATAGCGATAGTTTCGACGATCAATTTTTTGAGCTGGAAGAAAAGTCATCAAAAGTCAGAAGGGAAGAAAGAGAAAATGCGAAGTGGATCCAAAAGAGTAAAATTCCGCAAGAAACAATTCAAAAATCTGAGAAAAGCTGCTGAAAGAGGAAAAAAATGTCTCTTCGATCACATTCGATTGTTATTTCAAATAATTAAATTACGTGTTTGATTAAAAAAAAAAAAAAAAAAAAAAAAAAAAAAAA
>QVNW01001081.1:0-23422 GCA_014825475.1 Pseudomyrmex flavicornis
CGCACAAACATCCTGCGAACGGCTCGTAAGACCATATATTCTTTCTTAGTTTAATACTATCATGAGCCTTAGAATCTTTATTAATTTGCTAAAAATTAAATATATATATATATTTTAAAAAATACTTAAAATATGAAAGATTGTTGTGATTAATATTTAATAATTGTTTCTTTAATAGGTGTTTGGCCATTTTGGTACTCGTTGTTGTTGGAACATTTATAATATCGTCAAGAAGTGCGTACATTAGTCTTTAAAATATTATAACTCGCATAACAACGTTATATTTAATATTGACGCTTAATCAGTAAAAATCTCATTCGAGACGGGAAGATGTTTTTTTCACGGTCAAAATTTCACGCGGAAAATTATTCACTCATTCATTCGTCGACACGGTGCCGGCTGCCGACGCGGAAAATTAATGACGATTCACCGCGGTTTGCCGAGGCGTAAGTAAAACGTCGGATAGCAACCACTTTTACCGAAGTGTTTTACGCCGATCGGGCTATAAATAAAATGAACGGCGTTACACTCTCTTCTGTTTCACAAAGAATTGTCGAAGAAAGACGCCGGCCGCCGTCGTCGGTTAAAGAGCGAAGAAGCGGAGCCGAGGCTTCCCACACTCCACCGAGCGACCTCAGCGCGCGGAACTTTTCTTGTGTCCTTTGTCTTGTCACCTGATTCTCCTCGCTTTGCTCCCACGGAGAACGTGATGTCGGTGCTTTAACACTTCATCCGTCGCAATGCGAGGTGCTCCCAAGCAGTGCCAGGCACTGCTCCTACCGCAGATGCAACGCGATCTCATTTTCTCCGCAGACGATTATTTATATCGCGAAACAGAAATAATCGGCACTCATCGGTGCCGATCACAATCGTCAAAAAGAGAGAGAGAGAGAAACCCGAGATAAACTGCGAACTCCGTGATTCTTATGATGTTGAACGTGAGACACATTTCTATCAAAGCATGAAAAAAAAAAAACAAAAAAAGCAAAGAAACAACGTATATTGCATAAACTGAAGAAAAGATCTTTTGTGCGGTTTTACTTTTGTTAAATGCGTTTGTATATTTGCACGTTTTTTATTTTTGTTCAAATTAGAATTTGTGTTGATACTTTATTCTAGTTACGCGAGGAAAATCGATAGCGCAAACGCGTTTCGTGAGCGGAATATACTACGCGAGTGAGCTCGCGACAACACGCGACTAGCGGAATCAAGTTGATGTCCTAACTACGGCGATCGTGCGTGACTAACACGAAGGAAGTTTGTTTCTTTCTGTGTGTATATGAGTGCTGGTTTCGAATAAATGTCCCCGCTGTGTGGCTCGTGACAATGACACGACAGTTAGCGTGGTACCACCGAACAGCGGGAGTCCACGTAGCTCCTGCGGGGGTCCGGCTCTCACGCGCATCTCTTCCACTTCCTTCGCCCAGTCTCCCTTTATTTTTCTCTTTTTTTTTTTTTTTTTTTTTTTTTTTTTTGCGACACGGGAGACACTGTCGCCCGGTTGTTGTTCTTAACACCTACGCCGTTCTATCTTGTACCTCGCTTGATTAAAATAACCTATTTGTTCTAACTCGACACTGGCGATATCTGATTCTAACATCGCGTCGTTATAAATATCTATAATTTAATATTTACGTGATTGTCTGTCTATGTATCAGAAAGTCTTTTCGTATTTTCGTATATATTAAAATTTGTATTAAAATACTTTCTGACCAACTCAATATATGTATTTTTTCTAGAGTTATGTAATTTAAGAAATTTAATTGATTGTTTTGTACTGAACAAATACGGTTTCCAATCGTCTTTTGAGAGTTTTTCAATCTTGTTTAACAAATTTCTCAGAGAGAATTTTTTTTCGTTGATAATCTTGAAAGAGACGAAAAGAGAGAGAAAAGGAACGAGCAAGTAGAAGGGAGAGAGATATAAAGAGGTATAAGAAGAAGAAGATATAAAGAGGAAAGAACAAGAAATGGAAAGGGAGAGAGAGAGAGAGAGAGAGAGAGATGTAGACGCGAATAGCAGGTCTGGGTAGATTAAGATGTCACGCGTATACCCAGGGACAAATACGCGTCGTACTGGAGAATACGTGCTGCGGCAGAAACCGGGGAACCTGAAGAACCTGCTGCGCTCGTGCCACCTTCGGTTCGAGCCCGCGAGCCGAGCTTCGAGAATCCTCCGCGGGACCCTATCAGGATCTTGCATTCCTGTTCGTTGACTCGCTTGTAGATAAGCCCTTAACCGCAGATAAACCCTTCGCCCTTCGTGCGCTATATAGCATCGATGCATTGTGTGATGAGAATCTCCGACACAATCCAAGTGAAGTTATGAATTTGTTGTGCCGAGAAACCGGTGATCGATCTTTATTTAGCTTCACATTTATCCGATCGATTGCCAAGACTTAGCGAAAAATGTTTGACGCAGCCGAAGATTTTCATCTATTAAATTATATTTTTATTTATTAGCACGTTATTTGTAAGAAGCTGTTATCAACATAGATCTGGCAAATTAATTTTTTTATCTTGAAATTCGATTATTAATTTATTATATTGTATTTATTAAAATATTCGAACTCCGGTAGAGTGTCTTTTTCTTTCTTCTCTCTTCTCAATAAAAAATGATCTACAATTCTTCCTAGTTTTGTCTCTCTTTCTCTCGTTCCTCTCGATTCCGGCGTTGCCTTCGTTCTTTCTCCTCGTCTCATCGCTTCTTCTCTTCTCATCGTTCTCTTCCCGTTGGTTCTTGCTTCCTCCTGCCGCCTCTCCTTTTATTTTTACACGATTCTTCCTTTTCGTTCCGCCTACCGCGCCAGTTTTCTCCTCGTCCTCTGTTTTGTAAGCGTATGCACGCGCGAGCGTTTCTCTAAGAGCGAGAGCCTCTTAATCTTGGCACCATTCCCCTGGGGAGATTGTAATCTGAGAGATTCAGGTACGAGGTAAGCGACGCCTCAGGCACCCACGAGGAGGCACCTCACCTACCACTCGCGAATGCCTAACGAGATCCATCTTTATTCCACCTCGAATCCGCTCTCTCCCCGACAGCCGATCGTTGTGCAATTGCTCCATTCGTGCCGGGCTTTAATGAAGTTTATCTGTAAAAGCGAGGGTATAATTTATTTGTGCGTGACGCCTAATTTTTCACACGTGGCGTTCGAGCCCACCGATATTTTGTCACGCTGCATTTCACGTGCAGTCACAGTTTATTGGAAACATATGACTGTATATTTCACACAGTCAAATTATTTTCGTGTACTTAACTGTATTGCGAATAGTTTTATAATTATGAATTTATTATATTGTATATGTATTTGTATATTTATATATTACATATATTATATATTATATATTATATATTATATTTATATATTATATTTTTATTATATTTCTCAAAAAATTAGATTTTGACAAATTTAACTACAGCATGTAAAAGATTTGATATACTACAGCATGTAAAAGATTTGATATACTTGTCGAATGAGTGTCAGCCTATAGGATACGTATTTGCGCAATTCGTTTTGCCTCGATCTGCATCGAGTAATTCAGATTGTCGCAGAGTTTGCAAAAACCGTGCAAACGATATATAGATTCGACAACTTTTTTGCACGAGGCGAGGGGATATAACGCACTCGCGTTATTTCGTCGCGCTATATGTATCTCGAAGCAACAAGTAGTATCGTTCTAGCATATATACCTGCGCCACTTAAGTCGATACCATACAGTCATACTTTTATTAACTTTCGATCTCACAACGTTTTTTGACGAACTGTCGCGTTCTTGTATACTTTTATCCTCCCTGTGTGCTTGTTTGCAAAAAAGAGCGGTTGAAAAAACTGCTTTTAACGCGTTGAAAGAGTTTCGGAACCAGCGTGTGTCTTGCGATTTTTTTAAAAGTAATTTAAACGACATTTCTGTAGAAAACGCCAGCACTCTCGTTCGTTTGAGTGATCGCACAAATTTTTCTGTTATCACAACGCACGCGCAAAAACCCGAAGATGTCGCGGTTTAGTGCGCGATTTAGCGCTTTCCTGAGTCGGATGAAAGTCTCTTCGCTACGTAACCTCTGCCGAAACTTTCTTTGCGACACTTCGATTTCGATATCACGACGGATATCGGGTGTGACGTCCAATCAGAAACAGTTACGGACCGATACTATAAGTGAAAACGACTGTCAATTTAATTCCGCGTTCGTCCGCGGTGTGCATTTTTTTTTTTTTTTGCATTTCGCCGATTTCGCGATTTCTCTGAATTTGACACCGCGCGTGTGAAAAATCATCCTTCAATTTTTTTCCACAATCATCGAATCCGAATTTACTCTAATATTTTTATCGATAGCTCGACAAAAAGAAATTTCTATTAATGAAGAGAGATAGAATGCTCTTATATTATGTTAGATATAAAAATCAGAGAAGTGTCTGTGTGTATCTTAGAAGTTTCGGTCCAGCGATCGCGAAGGCAGTGGCTGCAGGTGCTACTTACTCGTGAAATAGATCGTGCGGCTTTGTCAGCTGTTCTTGTAGTTTCTTTTTTTTGTTTTTTTTTTTTTCTTGTTCTTATATTCCAGTATCGAGCATTCTCGAGGAGACAGGTGAGGTTTCAGCCCCCTCGACATACTTTGATGATCCCCAGAGTCGATGCGTAACCGAGAGGCACGCGCCGTAATGGATCCATCTTTCGTAGTTACCACCAAAACCGGATAATTTTATGCATCGCTGGGTCGCGATCCCATGTCAATCGGTGTTTTGATTGCAAACCAACGCGCTACGTGTTTTTCAGTTTTTTTTTTATTCGAAAAGCTATTGAATTTATGTCTTGCAAGTCAAATCAACTTGAATTTATATCTTGCAAATAAAAAAAAAACCAATTTATTGGATAATTGACTTTGATAATTGAATTGTTTTGTAAATAAAGTATCAAATAGTGAGAATGAGAACACGCGTGCATATCGTAAAAATCAATTAATGAGTTAATCAAGATGATAAAATCGAACGAGAGTGAAATCGAAACTACTCGTCCGGATAATGTCGTAGGTGGTTACGGTTTGTTTTTCAGCGACACGTCCGCAGAGGAGGCTGAAAGTAAACGGTCGAGTGGGTCTTAATGACGCTCGATGGTTGCATTGAATCCCAGCAGATGGGTCCTGCGGCGGTCGGCTTTGATATTGGGACCCCCCAACAACGCATTAAGACCTCACCTGCCCGGCCTCTCTTCGTATAATCGACAATATATCGTGCGTCGTTCCGTTCGTTTGATGAACAAAATCTTAAGATCTCTTGATGTGTTAGAGAAGCGAAAGATCCAAAGAGTGTAAAAAAAAAAAAAAAACTTTGAAAAAAATCCATTAAAATCAAAGAAACTAAATGATGGTGTGCGAAACATTCATTACTTCATTGACAAACGCTGTCAGAACGCACTATCACCTGCACCGTTAAGACTCTTATTGGCCGTAAGTTTTCTCCGTCATGGGGTTTTCAAAAAAGTCGGAGCCTTTTCTGTTCTATATTTTCCGAGAAACGCGTAAAAAAAAAAAAACTTAGCAGTGGGTACATTCACATTTATGGTCTGTTGATCGACTTTCTTCATATATATACGGAATTTCCTACTCATTCACGTACACACGAGAGAGAAGCAATTTATTTTTCATTTAATCTTATTTAAAAAAAAATCAGTTTTTAATCTTCGGAAAAATCTTATTCGCCACGCCGCAAGGGTGGGTTTCCAATTGAAACGCTAGGTCATTCCGAGAAGAATGGGAACGGGTTTTTTAAAAGATCCGTGACGATCTTTAATAGCCTTTGACATTTTCGAACCAATTCTTAAAGAATTTGTCTTACCATTTTCGTGACTGGCGGTTTTAGATATCGACAATCTTCGGATGTCGTCGAAGCGTTTAAAACTGGCACTATATCGAACTATTGATTCCGATGCAAACAAGTGATTTTCACGTTGTTGGTCACAACTCAACAGTTTTAGCAACGGTTTTATCCGAGATGACATGTTATTTAGGTTGTTATACATATATATATATATATTGTCGGCAGACAATTGTAGAGTAACCCTGGACTTCAACGCTTCCTTTGCCTTTCGCCACTAATCCAGAATCGTAAAGTCCGGACTCGCTAATGCCCCGGTGACTTAAGACTTTAACGTCTCGCCTATTCTCCACCGCCCGAGACAAACAAACGGTCGAGGGTGCATCTAAGAGGGTAGTCGTTTCCGGTCAGCTCGCTTCCTACCGGTCGTGTAACTCACCTCGGGTCGGAAACACCTTGACGAAACGGCTCGTTTCGAGTTTAGATTTACTGTTTCTTGGCGCCGCGGCAACCAAGAGAGTTTCAAGATTCAAAGCAAACGGGGAGTTGAATCTTCAAGGATTACGACTTCCCGATTGGATTATGAGGGAAATTACAATTGCAATGTAAATCGCGGAAATGACAAACGTTAAGAGAGAGAGAGAGAGAGAGAGAGAGATAAATTGAGTTTTCTAATCGTGACACAATTCTTTTGTAACACCTTTTGCAACATGAAGCCCATAAAAATCGATTTTTTTCGATATAGAATGATTCGTGGGCGTGAGAGAAAAGAGAGAGACACCTCAACGACGCGCTCGTCGTTTTAAATAAATAATTTCAGTTTTTCACGTTCCGAAGATCCGTTCGAGAAAGTCATGAGAACGACGACGGAAACGACGCGCTACTTCCGCGTCTCGCAGGTCTCCTTCTTCGAGACGCGCGCGTGAGAAAGTCTCAATCTAATAAATTCATGAAGAAACGTCGTCCGCGTTCTCATAGAGTCTTCGAGAATATCGAGACGCCGATTCCTACGGTTTCCGTGTGATCTGCCGACCGCAAATAGCGAAACGGTAACGGTGGCAATACGGAGCGCGGAGCAACGTGGCTCCGGGCGAGAGATGCGTCTTGCGCGGACTGTCGTACACGTAGCCCTCCGTGCGGATTGAAAACAGTATCAAGTGAAAATAGTTGATTTCGCGCGAGCGAGATGGCGAGAAATTACTGGGCGCCTCTCATCAGGCCGCTCGACCACAAACGCAATTCTGAGTGAAATTGCGATAGGTACGTTATTGCGTCACATTTTGAGCGCGCTCCGGAGACTGGAAGATCGTTTCCCCGCGAAGAAATTTGCAATATAAAATCAATTTTTCGCAATTTAATTTTGGAAAAAGTCGCGCATGTTTCTGTAAATGCTGATACAATCGAAAAATTTCGCGCATTTTCGTTGCATTTTCGAGGACAATACGATCGGATGTGCGACTTCTTTGAAGCGAAAGAAGAACTCGGAGAAGAACACGTATCTTCCGCGAATCAGCAGCAACAAAGTGGAAGCAAACCGATCAGCTGATTCATTGACGAGCCAAACGTCTGTGAACATCACCTAATATACGCGCGGATCGCGCAGGGCTATGAATGAAATCGCGCGTCCTTCGGTGGTGGGAGTTCTTCGACGAAGAGCGCGGAGCGCGTGTGTGGGTGGCGAGCACGCGATTCAGGCCAGCGTGTTCCGCGCTGCCTGTGGCGTGCGCGTGTGAGAAACGCGCGGAGACGCGGCAGGGAAAACGCGTGCACTACGTGAGAGAGAGAGTCACGGCGGCGTAGGCGGAGTCGCGGAATATCGTCTTCGCTCGCACATGCGCCTTATTAAGGTGCCTCCCACAACAACAAGCCGTCAGAGTAGTCGAGAATCTGTGTCGTACTTTTTGCGTGTGTCACGTGGCCACGTCGATCAAAAAAATCGTCGCGCGATTTCCTCGATCGACGTGCGCGCCCATCGATTTTGACGATCCTCGCGGACATACTGACACATAGTCCACACAGATGTCCTGGAACTTCCTCTCCCGCGAATATTTGAGCGTATTTTGATATCTTAACGGGACTTGAAGAGCGTTGTCAAGAATATAAAATCGCGAGAGCATAGATAATAATGGAGAATGAAGACGTCACGATAGTCAATTTGAAATGAGTCATTTACGCTCGAACGTGCGTGCCTAAGATGATCTCTAAAGCACAGCGTCTTTTGCCGTGCTTTTTTGTCGTTTCGGTTCCCGCTTAGGCGAGACAGGTCGCACGGTTTTCGTCTCGGACTCGATAGATAGAGTGAACTCGTTTGCATGATTCGGTCCACTTCGGCGATAGATCGATCACACGCCGCTGCGGTACCGCAAACTGTATAAAAGCTCGATTGTTGATTGATGAGGAATTCATCTCGAGAATCTTCGCAAAATACGAATGCTAGATTATATATATATATATATATATAAACAATGAGAATAAATAGATACAAATAAAAAGCATGCATTTTATTTATTTATTTGTTTTTTTAATTAACAGAAGAACGCGGTCTTTTATATATTGCGTTGCTCGCGATAATTTCAACGTACGTTGTACGTTAATTTCTCCCGACCTTGTTTAGCGAACTTTGAGAACGTGATTTATAATCGTGAAAAATAAACACGTCACATTGACGTATCGATCGGAGCGCCGGAGGTGGCGGAACGCACTCGCAGCACGGGAAGAAAAGAAAAAGAACGTCGTGGACCACCTAATGCCGCGATTGCAATGAGATAAATAATCGCGATGGGTGGGCGCTGGCGCCTTCCTGGGCACGGTTTATACGGGTTACGGGTTTATACGGGTGCGCGCACCTTATGAGTCCCCATAGGGAGCCCGCGCGCTCAGCCCCATAAGGTGGTACAGAGCTCCAGCCGCGTGTGAGAATCCATTCCGCGCGATTTCACAGGACTCGCGGGGGGTTGACTTCCTCCCTTTCGTAGGTCGCTTTTCTTTTCGCGCTTCGTCTTGCTTTCTCGCGTTCCGAAATCTGTTTTAGCACCCTGTCGCGTGAACTCTCGGAGACCACCGCTTGCAACGAGTCCAAGAATCTATCGAACCTAAAAATTAGCTTTGTACAAAACGTGCATTTATTTGTTATTCAATAACTTCTGTGGATTACAAAAAACAATAACAATTATAGAGAGAATAATAATTATAACATAACATTGTTTATAAGTATATTCAATTGTTTGGCACACACACCTCTGTTTGTAACAATACTTTGTTTTAGACTTAATAATTATTTAAATAAGCTCATGAGAGAGAGAGAGAGAGAGATAAAACAAGGAATTTGAGCAGATGCGAACAAAAATCGAGATATCCGTGTGTGTTTTATTGAATACAAAAAAGAACGTCTGTAATTTATTTTTTATCAAAAAAGTAGATAAATGAACGGCTCCGAGTTATAAATAATAATCAATTGAAAAAAAAAAATGGCTGATTGGAGTCCACGGTAGTTAGTGTGTTGAGCCACACTGTAGCTAATTTTTAATAAAATATCAAGCTATCAACACACTAACTACAGTGTTTGGACTCCAATCAGCCATTTTTGTTCAATTGATTATTATTTATTTTTTGTATTCAATAAAAAAAACACACACACACACATGGACATCTTACGTTTTCGCGCGCATCTGCCCAAATTTTTTGTTTAATAATTATTTATATATTGAGTTTTGTGACAAAAAAAGAATCTTCACATTTTTCATCTAGCAACATCCACTCAATTCACACTTACCACCCACACACCATTCCACATAGCACTACATATCTATGTAAGCGCGTATTAAGCAAGATGGCGACTATCTTTAGATTTCTTTTGTATTCCATTTATTGTTCTATGACCGCGCGTGTATGTTTTCTTGGCGCATTCATCTTCCGAATTTAATTCTCATTACATCTAAACGATCGCACGCTGTCGTTGGAAAAACTATCAACTCTCAATTTTGTACAGTTAATGTGTTGTTCCGTAACCCCATTGATATTTGAATGAGAACTATTTAATTTCGTATAACAATCGATTTTCTACGGAGAAGAAAGAACGGAGGATTAATCTTTCAACGCAAACCGATAACGGAACTCTTTCGTGGTTGAATACTCTGTTGAAAGTTTTCTAAGCGCGGCTTTTTTTGTAGCATTCGCCGCGAGTAGTAATAAGTAGCCTTCGAAATTGCCGTGAATTCGAGACAAGCGGAGAGTTCAATCGTTCGCGCGGATCGCGACGCTGGGTGCGACGAAGTAGACACGGAATACAGTGACACAAAAAACCCCAGCGATTGCACGCAAGTTTAGAGACTCCAACGAGACGGTGATTGCGGTAAAGATGTCATTTAATAAATATTAATTACTCAATAAATTATTATAAAAAAGGAAGAGAGAAATATAAATTGTATCAAGATAATCTACAAGACCAGGAAATCAAACGTGTCGCGAAATAATTCTGTAACTTGTAGTGCGTTACCTCATTTTCCTTATCTTCCCTCTTCATTTTTGAACAATATATTTTTTACGCAAGAAAAATTGTTGCGTGACATAAAAAATAGTTGAGAAAAGAAATTGCATGCGTTTAAAAGTCTAACATAAAGAAAATTTCTTGAAAATAAAATTAAAACGATCTCAAAATCCTTGTAGAAATTAAACCGACCAAAGTGTTTTTTTTTTTTCTCTTGTCAAAGTTTCTCGCCTTCTAAAATGTATTATACAACGAGGAAGAGCCTACGGTCTCGAGATTGCGATCGCGAGCGAAACACGTCGATCCTCGCGCGCGCGCTGCGGAAAAGCGAGAGATCCGCTCGCATCCTTTTTCGTGGTCGCGTGTGTGTGAAGGTGGAGGATTAAGTGGAGAAGCCGGTTACGAGAAAGGTTAAATAGGTGCCCGGGTGGCGGTCCTCGGAAGGTGGGTGTACTCGTTAGTGTGTGATCCCGCCTACCGTCCAATGCGGTGGCTGGTTTCCCAGGGGACTCCCTGGCCTCTCTACCGCGGCTGCTTTTCGCGGTCCCCTCTCCCATCCTCCTTCTTCCTGGCGCGTTTCTCTCCTCGGCACTCACTACGAAGGAGGACTTCAATCGCGTATGTATGTCCCTATGTATGTGTGTATCGCTTTGCATCGCGCGCGATAATAGTCACGGGTGGGACCCCCTTGACGCGCGCTCGCCTCGAGATCGCCCGAGATGCCGGGTCGACTGACGAGTCTCGCAGTTCTCGGAGCATCGCGATCGACGGTGGATCGATCGTCGACCCATGCGATCCAGACCTACCTGTATCCACGTATTCTGTGCGATAGGATCCGGGAACCAGCGCGCGAGTTCGCCGACAGTTCCGTACAGTTGTTGAGACGTACGACCGACGACGAAGTGCCAATGACTGCTGGGTGACGATTGTGGAACAATCGAAAAGTGATCACGACGGACAACTGTGATACGAAGGTGATATTTTGGGAGTTCATTCGAGAGAGGATCATCGGTTTAATTTGAACATTGTGATATCGATTCAAGAGACGCAAATGATAAAAAATTGTTTTACAGGATATACATCGAGTGTAAGCGATTGACGAGTGCCTTAAATATCGGGACTGGAAGCCCCGTTTAATTAACATCGGAATTTGTTCGAATCGATATTGACGATCCTATCGTCAGCGCGATACAACGTTCCGATCGATATTCGACGCCCGTTGTGATCAAATAGTCTTAACGTGTCAGCTGACTTATCGATTTCCACGAAGCTCTTTCTCAGCTAATCTTATTTCTACAATACTCGCAACAGCTCTCGGCTAAGTTGGCTTGTTATTGTCGCGGTGATGACAATTTTTGCTATTGTTATTATTATTCATACCAAACCCACGTGACGTGCGGACTGCTTGGTGACGAATTGAAAAACGATCGAAAATAAAACTTATTCGCCAGAGTGAGCGCAACAACGAGAGAACTTTTCGAGTGTTTGAAAAACTTCAAAATGCTTTTTAAAGGCAACAGCTCGCGGCTGGAGTTGTTGATAGGAAAAATTCAAGCGCACAAGGAACCGTCACAGGAAGAGCAACGATTTCACAAGTCTAAAGGTTTGACTTGTAACTTTTTCCTTTTTTTTTTTTTATATATATATATATATATATCCTATTTTGTTTTTCATCCCCTGATTTGTCTCGAGTTCTGCAGTAATGTTTTCCCACAAAGTTTGCTCCTCGCTCACTGTCTTTTTGAAAACAAATTTACTTGCAGATTTACAAATGAACAATTGTTCACCTGACAAATTTGATAATTTTTGAAACGAAAAACTTAGTAAATTTTGAAACGAAAGGCTTATGAATTTCGATGCTACATATTGTACCCATCAATGTCTTGATAAATCAGCTCGCGAGACACTTTGAATTACCTGATTGTGTGAATATTAAAGGCAACGTGTGTGTGTGTGTGTGTGAGGAAAGATACAAATAGCTCTTGATACCTGGCTGTTTACATTCTTCGCATTTACTTGTATTTGCGCCGACACGTACATCGTGTACGTGTTTCGATAGAAGGAATTTCACATCCACACGAGCGATTATTGAAACATCTAGAGTCTGTCTCATTCAGATTTACTACCAGCGGGAATCTGGCAGCGAAAGATAATTATTGCAATATGATCGCACGTATATAATCGCGTTTATTACACAAGAAATTGTTATTTGATTATTTGTTGTCGCGTCTTGGTGTTTTTGCGTTTTTCATCTCGGTCAGAATTTGCTGACTAATCGCCACTTACGTGGCGATCATTACGCGTGCAAAAAGACTCTCAGGCGCCATTTAGAAGCAACGAACAGAATGTTATTTATTGTCTAAAGAGTACATATATTTTCGTAATATATACGTATAATAAAATTTTAAATTATTTTACATTTGTAAAAAAAAAAGGACACACGCGTATATTATTTTTATTTATAACCGTTCGCAAATATTGAGTCGCAAAACTTACCTACTACGTTATTCGATTGCTTGCTAAAAAATAAGAAGAACTTTCGGAAATATTAGTCGAAATCGTGGAAGAACTCGCCGCGTGTAAATTAAGTCCGGCGAGTCGGCGTGAAATATTATTACCCGCGCGAGTTCACCTATGACAAATGTTCATCGTCGCGCAATAAATATCCGATCTCCGCGTCACACGTATGTATATACGCGCGCACGCGAGCACGGACGTTACACCTTTAAGTGAGACGCGATTGATGACGTACGCCAAGAACAAGTTGATACAAAATGGCTTTCTGACGAGCACGCCATTAAACTCTGTCGCCGGTAACGGCGGCGATCATTTTACTTCGTAATTGCGAGTGGACAGCGTGAACATGCATTGCCCGTCTGGTGTCGCGAGCACCAATGTCAATGTTCACGATCGTCTTAAATCTGCACGTGCCTCCGAATCAGTGGCGTTTTTTGAAAATTCTTTGTCAATAAAATAATTGTCAAATCGTCCGACTTGCGTAACTAAAATAACGCATGTGCTAAGTCTGTAATATGATAATTAATTACAAGGAAATTTTAAATAGAAAAACTGACGAAAAGTGTGTGGAATTTGCTCAAAGAATTCATGGGTCGAGGTTTGGTGGCTAAGTTTGCGACATAGAAAATTTGCGAATTTTCTAAAGATTGAGAAAATTAAAAAAAAAAAACCAAACAGAAGAGATTGGAGATTTTCCTCGACATGAAAAGGTAATTTTCAAGCCGGACGAGTGCCGCTACGCCACTGGCGCGAAAATCCGCGCGAGGCGCGCGGCCCAACATAAGTCACAATTAACGAAGGCGTTAAGTCGGACCCCTATTAATAAGCGTCGCCGAGGCGCTCCTATAAATAGTCTCGGGAGCACGAGGCGACAACAGCATCGTCAACGAGACGCAACGCGATGCTACACAGGTCGGCGCGCATCGGCAGGTCGTGCCGCTAAATGCGCCTATTTTCGCCCCGATGACACATTGGACACGATCGCCGAGCTAAATAAAAACTCTTTTGAACCCCATCGGTTCTCTCAAGAAATCTGTTTTTCAGTTGCTTCCGCACCCCCGATATCTCGATTTTCCGGACAATACGAGAGATGTTGACGCGCGTCGAAGTCAGTCGCGCGAGTGAAATTATTTTCTGTATCCGAAAAATATTTATTTTTTCGATCATTCGTGCAAAAGTCATTTATTTTAAAGTGTATCAGTTGGTTTTCTCCATTCTAGCTTACTTTAAATTTATTTAAATGTCAATTCTGAAATAAATATGAATGTTACTTACGACTCGTACTCGACTGTAGCTTACGTACTTTGCCAAAAAGCTTAAAGCCACCTGGATGCACGCGCCTCTCTTTTTCTTCCGTTTTTCTCCCCCTCTAGCTCGATTTATATTTGTTGGCCGCGCAGTGATCGGTCACGTTCCTTCTCAGCCAGACAGCCTTTCTTCACCACAGCTTTCTCAGCACCCCTCAAGAGTCGTCGGAACGCGTGAATCAGTCACGGTGCCAATTGGGCGAATGCCCCAATAGAAACATGTTGTGCAACGTGAAGAAAGAAGTTCCTTGAAGCACTTCGGGACTGCAAATATCGTTTGTGACGAATCACCTCGTTCCTCTCTGCAAACGTTTTTCTTCATTCCAGCGCGCATATTTTTTGAAAACTCATTTATGATATGATTGTTTGTAATAATTAGTACTGATTTAGAACACAAGTGAGTAAAGAGATATATCTAAACTCTTACCCTTGAAAATAAAGATTTAAATATTCATAAGTTTTTTCGCGTGAAAATTTCGAAAATTGCGAGTTACAAGACAAAAATTTTTAACGATCGCGATATTACGCAAAAGTGGCGCCCGAATTACGTCCTTCTGGGAGAGGAAGAGAGACCTCGTGCGATGGATGACGCGTGGGCGGAGGATGCGAGTCATTTACGCGGCATCCGAGAGACGGATACTCCGAGATCGTCTCTACTCTTCGTCTTCTGGGTGGCGTGTGCGGTCTCCGTCGCGCGCACGCGGCTGGGATTCCGCAAAATCTCTTAAATCGACTCGTGGGTGTCGATCCACATCGTCGTCGGGGCCGGCCGACAAATGAGGAAACGGCCAACTAGCCGAGTCATTTCCACCATTTACGGAGAAGAACGGCCGAGTCTCTTCGCCTCTATCTCCGAGTTAGACGACGGCACACGGTGGGAGCTCTAAGTTCTCATTCCCGGCAATTATAAATTATTCGTGATTAGCCGGCGTGACTTCGCCGGAAGTTGGTCGGCGGCGCGACACGCTCTCCTTTTCGAACGAGCGGGCGGAATAAGTCGGATTTTCTGTGACGGAGACGCGGGTGGCTCCTACTTAACCCTCCCGACCTCGAAGTTATTTGCGCTGAGGTCACTACTTCCGAATCGCTTTCACGCGCTTTTTCGAAGGTATTACACGCTACAATGTGTAATTTCCGGCTCTGGAGCGCTGGAGAATTCATCTCGCGTAATTCGAAAACACACTTGAGGAGGAGTTGTGTTATATATTTTACGTGTTTTTGTCAACGACACTCCTCACTCGTTCTCTCTCTCTCTCTCTCTCTCTCTCTCCTCCGATATCAGTCTCTTTTGTTAATTCTAATGACATTATTTTCTTTCAACAAAATAAAACATTTCGGAATGTGTATTGACTCGAACGTGAGTAAAAATCATTCGCTCGAAAAATACTTGTCTACTTCCTGCTCGAGCGAATAAGACCAGAGCGAGGTGTCAAGGCGACCCGGACTTAACGAAAAGACGGACGTTAATGCGCGCGCGAGGTGTTCCGGCGCTTGTTGAACACAGTCGTGGCGATCTGGAGTCGCGCGGGATTGCTCGGGGTTAATGGTACAAGTTTTACCGTCTCCACTCGTTACGCGGACGATATATAAGGGAACGTAACGAGGCCGGCCGGATTTGTAATATTGTTACGCGTACACATGACGTGAGTTCGTAAGGCCGACACTCGCTTGGGCGACCCTGGGAACTCATTCGGTGAACCTCGATGAGATTAATCGTCGACAACACAGAGAAAATTTCTAGGAACTTATGATATTGTTTTCTATTTTTTTTTTTTTTTTTCAGAGGCTTTAGGAACCGGAAGTTCCTCGTGGCACAGCGAGGATGGCGGACCCAACTCGCGTCGCGGTGGCGAGACACCGTCTTCCTGCGCGACACCGACGTCAGCGAGTTTCCCGTCGGAACCTGAGGTCGACGCTGACGGCAGTGTCAACCCCGACAGCAACAACCCCGCCGCCCCGTATCCCTGTCAGTTCTGCGACAGGACGTTTCCGCGGCTCAGTTATTTGAAGAAGCACGAACAGGTACGTACATACGCTTTTACCAGGTGTCTCAACTGTCTGGATATTTTTAGTTGGCAGTTAATTATTATTGTAATAATATATACTCTATATAGTTGCAGATATGTACGTTTATAAATTCATACGCTTGCATATAACAGTTTTATTCAAATAAAACTGTTTTTTTTTAGGTTCAGAAAATGTGAACGCGCATAGATAAAAACAAAAAACTTCGTTTATCTATTTACTGGTGGAAATTTATTTCAAAAAGAGACAATGTTTCATGCGTATATACTCTTTTCTGATTTATTTTTTTTGACGTCACGTTATTCGCCTATTTTTGTTTATAAAATGTATGAGATATATATTTGGTAGAAATTTTATTTAGGAATAAAAAAAAAAAAAAAAAAAAACAGAGAAGCGAGAATAGAAAAGACGTGATGACTGCGGTGCACATTCCCATTTATTCGTGATAGCACAATACGCTATATAGGTATCAAAAGTCAAGAGCGCAAGAAAGAAATGCGAAAACCGAGAAGGATTCGTTCGTCGCGGTGACATTAGTATGCGCGCCGTGCGTCGCGCGCGAAAAATTATCCTCTTTTCACGCGGTGTGAGAAAAGGTCCGGAGGTGTGATTCCGCAGGTTGACGGAGTCCCGTACAGGTTAATGCGTTTCCTCGCGAGCGAGAGAGAGAGAGAATGTGTCCTGCGTGCGACGGCGGCGGCGGCGGCGGCCCGAGTGAGTCCTGACGCGCGGAGGACGCGCGTGGCGAGTTCTTGTCTCTGTCGGATTTCTTTTGTTTTGCATGGCGGTGGCATTAGCCCGTTCTTCCGCGTCCGAGGCCGGCGATGTCGGACCGACCGCGACCGGGGTCATCGTCGGGTCAGAATCTGTAGCGTTGTGCCTATAACAGGTTGTACCGGTTATCAGGTTATTCGTCCAGGTGGCGACCGTTCTCCCTCTCTTCCCCTCGCTTTCTCGTCTCTCGCGAAAGCTCCCCTGTTGAATATAGATATGTACATGCACAACACACACGCGAGGTGAATCCCGCGCAGATTCGACTTCCGATAATAATCAAGAGACGAGTCCGCGACTTCTAGGCAGATAGCTGCCTATTTATGCCGCGCGCACGGTGCCGGTTTCTACTTCAATCACGCGAGAGACGTAGCGAGCGATCTCAATCTTCGCGAACTTGTCACATTTTGACGTTGACAGATCTGAGAGTAGAATTTGCTGTTCCAGATACTATGAATTTTTAAATTGAAGATATTATACGGAAGACGAAAAAATCTCATCTGTTTTAATTTTAATATACTTTTTTAATTGACATATTTGTTCGAAATTAACGTTCTCGGCATTTTGGTGTCCGAATACCAAAAGTCGACTTGAATCCTCAATGATCTTCGGTCTGAATCTTAAGGCGTTTGAGACGTGTCATTGTAGATTATTGTCCGATCATCCGAACGTGCGCTTCTTTCTCGTCGACGACGACGAGCCGCGCCGCCCGGTGTCGGTGGTCCACGTCGGGCGGCGAAAGACCGAGGCGGCGGCGATCGCCCCGCTCGTCGTCCAGATTGTCTGTTCAAAGGAGCCGACGGCTCGAAAGTCGACCGCTCTGTACGTGCCGCGCTTACTTACCTTGTCGCGCGCGGCACCGTTTCGTGTCGAGAAGCGTTTTACGCGAGCGGGAGTGCGGCACAAAGGAGGTGACCGTATGGGATCATATCGGTCACTGTGATCTGGGTGGGTGACGCGTCTTCGTGGTCGACGGAGAGAGTCTACCTCTCCCGACTCTAGGTTCTTCTACCGAACGTAGCTTCTAGCACGTTCGACATTACAGTTATCGTATAGTATCGAGACGTTGGATACACACGAACTACATCGCGACTGATTGCTTGATTTTTCGAATAAATTCATAAAAGACTCTCTTTGGTACCAAAACTAATCAAGAAATAAGGGCCGAATACTGGATGTACGTGCGAAATATATTTTTTTTTTAACCTGTAAATTAATGTACACTTAGAAATTCTACTCTGAATTCAATTTATCTAAGATGCTTATTCGCATCTCATATATACGTAAATTACTCCCATCTTACTCCCTTATGAAATTAAAAAAAATCCTATTGCGAAAAAGACTTGATCAGAATTTAAATTGAACCCGAATCGTCCGCACTCCGCGCACTCGTTCTTTCAATTTGACCGCCAAGGCACTAGGTGATCATCTCGCAATGATTTTTTTTTTTTTTTGCAGTTAATTTTTATAAAAGTAGTTTTTTACAAATCGGAGTTGTATTTTCTGGAGACTGTTGCGAATATAAAATTGAAGGAGAGATAGCGATTTAGTATAACGGAATATCTAACTGACTGATTGTAGAGCCACGGCGATCAGATGCCGTACCGATGCAATTGGTGCGCCAGATTGTTCAAGCACAAGCGTAGTCGCGATCGTCACATAAAGCTGCACACCGGGGACAAGAGATATCGTTGCGTACAATGCGAGGCCGCATTCTCCAGGAGGTAAGTTGCAACATTCTATCAAATAAATACTCTAATTTCTCGCGATCGATCAGATTTGTGAAACAATGTTTTTTTTTTTTTTTATGATGTCCCCGCAAAAAATTGAGATCTTTATGCAGACTCTAATTGGACCATTTCTATCTCGTCTTAATGATAATGGTACGCGTTTTTTTTTATGAGTATCTTAAAAAAACATACACAGCAACACAGAAACAGTACCGAGTCAACGAAGATGTAAGAGAAACAATCGCGCAACCACAAACGCAACAGATGGCTCGAGCGGGGCCCCTCGACGGGGCGCTGCCGGTTGTCGGAACGCGAAACGCGGGGCCCAACGGGGTCCCTACGACCGATTCCAGAGGACCCTGAGATCCAACGAGTGACAAATGAGTAATGATCACATGGCGACCGCGGCTCCGGGTGGCATTAGTCAAGCTTACTCTCTTGCGTGCCTGTTTCTTTCTCTTCGTTCTCTTCGCGCCCGCCTCGTCGGTCTGTCTCTGTTTTCTTTTCCTCTTTCTCACGCGTACCCCTCTTTCTCGCGTATACGCGCTCGCCATTGAATCGTCTCTCGCGCATTGAAATGCTAAGCTGGTGAGCCCCGCAAGTAGAGTCCCGCGCGGCAGCTTTTTTCCTAACTGGATACACACGCGTGTAGCGTGCGCGGGCCCCCGCGGGGCCCGGGTGAGCGGGGGCACAGGTAGGAGAACGCATAGGTGTTACGGGACAACAGGTAGAACATTAGTCAAGCGCCTCGTTGCCGCTCGTCCGCCTCCGCCTACCGTTAAAGTCGCGCTCGCAACCACGCGCCTCGAAACTGCATGAATTATTCCGCTCAGTGTCACAATTTACAGCTTTGTCAGGTCTCTCCTTCTGCAACCAAATGAGATTTAAAATTCTGCAATTGGGGCAACGATTTGGAAATTATTTTACGTAAAGAGAAATTCTAATCTGATGTGAACAAACCGAAATATATATTACAATTGTCAATATATTTGTTAATTTATTTTTTTATTGATGTGTAATTTTCTTTTTTTATTTTTTATACATATCCTTTATGTACAAACCGAAATTTACAACATCCAGTATAATTTCTAATTAAATTTTTCATAAAAAATTCTCTCTCTTTACCATAAGTTCCTTTCGAGATTTTTTTTTTATGTGGCGAATATGAACTATATAATTACGTTGAAATAGTTTGTCACTATTTCAACGTAAATTTTGCTGAAACAATTACGCGTCTCGAGCGCAGAACAACCAGTTGATAACGGTCGGGTTCTAACAGGAGCTTGCTTCTCACCTGTCAGTCGCTATTACAAACGTATCGCCAGAGATCTTTACGCCACGTCTCTATTTGTTCTCCCACTTAAGCAGTCGGGTGATCAACAAAGGGAATGAAAATCTCCGTGGTTCTCACGCAGACTAGTGCGCACCGCAAGGGATTCTCTCATCCCTTAATCTAATTGTAAGACAGATGCGCGATATAATTCGAATAGTTCTGTTGATTTGAGGAACATCAAATCAAATTACTTGAGGGTCAGTGCAATCACATTATTGAGATTTAATGTCTAGTTGCAAACACTCTATTTTATGAGCGACTTTGCTCACTCGATCGTGAAGTCTGACAATGTAAAGAAATAAATTTAAAAAAATAATGATAATAATATCAGGTGACGTTTTGCCGAAGAAATAACTTGAACTTCTTGTAGGTTAGCGAAAGTGAAGCTCGCTTTTCACGAGCGATGTGCGCGTGGAAGATCGAGCACGTTAACGAATCCCGCGATAGGGTGCTTCTTTCGACTCGCGAAGGTGGAGTTTAACGGACCATTTATTTCCATTTCCTCGCTGCACCCCAAACGCGATCCTCTTCTTTGTCCATAATGGCTGTTCGCCATTTCGCGCTTGAATTCTGCATTCTCGCGAGAATTAAGCTTTTCAGAAGAAGTCGCTCGTATGAAAGCCCTTCGTCACGTGGATCGATTAACTGACAGCAACGGTTTCAAAGTATTTTTTCGCTAATCAAAAGATGCAAATCGATTCTTCTGATTTTTAAATATACAGATATTTTAGTCAAAGTGTGTTCGAGTGTGCAGCGTAATATCTCGCGTGAATAATTGATTCAATTTCTTCGCTCAGTTTCTCTCCACCTTTAATAGCGATATCGCTTTAATTGTTTCAAACAAGAATAAACTGCAAATTAGGTTGCAAATTAGCTTTCTTATTTACATTTTTTTCATTTGAACTGAAAATATAAAAACCTATTAGAAATGTACTAAAAGTCAAATAAAAAGATATTATCAGGCAGGTAAAAAGAAATTATCGGTATCTTTCTAAAGAAACTGTTTAAGTTTATTCGTTAAAATGTTTTAATAGAGATTAGAGACCGGAGATTAATTATAAATGGACAATTAACTAGAATGGATTAATTTATAAATGAACAATTAACTGGTTACGGAATCAGAGAGCTTGTAACAATTGATAATTTCTGGCGGAAATATCACAAAATATAATAAAACGTCTGCCACATTTTCTCGGCCATTCTTCTCGTGGAAGGTGAGATGACGTCGCCGACAATGAACGGATAATAGTAGCGTCAAAACTGGAATATGCGTCGCGAGTAGTACTCGACCGGCGCGGTTCTCTCGATCCATTCTCTTCGTCAAGCGACGTTTCGCTTTTGAGAGACTCGTCGTCGACTTTTTCTGCTTTTCTTTTTCCGTCTCTCTTTCTCTCTCTCTCTCTCTCCCTCTTTTTTTTCATCGTCGGTGACGCTCTCTCTCTGTTTCTCTCGACCGGCCGCAAACGATACACTCGATAATAGGACAGCCGCGGTTCACCGGGCGATAATCCTGGTGGCGCATGAATAATTCAGGCGCAAAGTGCAGGAGTAAATTCGCCGTCTGTCTTCGTTTCGGCGAGCCGAGACAGCTCGCTGACCGTTTGCTCGCTCGCTCGCTCGCTCGCTCGGTTAGATCCCGAGCTAGGCTGACCTCATCTTAAGCGCGGATTCAGTTTTCCACCGCCGACCACCACCTCCTCGGCTTAAACCAGCGCACACACGTATACACATACGTACACACATACACATGCACGCCGGTCAACGATGAATTATTCATTCGCGGGTCCACCGCGAAAATCGCCGAGTCGTTACCCGCGCTCGATCTATTCAAAATCTCTATGCTCGCCTCGGCATTTTATTCGATAAACGTATCTTCGCTTACCGATGCGCTCGTTACATTAGATAATCGCTGTGAAAATACGTTTTGTCTAGGAATTTCAATAGTTTTACTAATATATCACTTAGGATTTTATTTGCGTTGCCATTATCGCGGTATTTGTTTTTCTTTAATTTGCTGAAACAGATATTTAAGTAAGTACCGAGACAAAAATGAGAAAAATTTGTATTTTCATGAATACTTTTATGTAGCGTTTAATTATTAGTTTTTTTTCTTTTTTTGTCAACAGTTTTAAATGATTTAATATTTAATTAGGCCGATTGTTCGCCGTTTCGCATCGATTATCTGACAAAAATAAAATACGACTATTTGTGAAGATTGAGAATACAAGTTGTATCTTTCATTTCTATGAAAAAAAAATCAGAAACTTAAACAAAAACAATTAGAGATTATTAACACTAGATTTTTCTCTCGTTTCTTTCTTTTTTTTTTTTATTTGACGTAAAGTAGTACGTATACAAAATTCGGTGCATTTTAGAGAGATCCCATTATTCCGACGCTGAATAACTACTTTGCGCGATGTTCGCGTATATTTAAATATGAAAGAATCGATGGAGCACCTATAATGCATAAGATGTATGTGCGCGGAGCAAAGAATGACTTCCAGCCGGATCCATCTCACGCGAGAGAATTATTTATTTACTCGCCAAATGTAAAAATGTCATCGTGAGCGCTTAAACGTGGCCACGTCAATATCACGTCTGAGTAATATACTGTGCAGAGCTTTTATTAATAGGGCGCGCTTAATCAGCACCCGAGGAAAATATTTTTCAAGTTAAATTTTAAAGAGCGAGAAAGATCAGATTCGGTTGTCTGTCTTCATTAAGTTTTTTTTTTTCCACGTTGCTCTTTTAATCGACGACGTGGCCGCCGACGTCGTTCAATTCTTTCCCTCGGAAAGGGGGAAGAAGAGCGGAAACTCCGACTCGATCTTTTCAACGTGAAATTGATATCCGATGTTAAAATTGATATCGAGCGGTTCGAAGTTTGCCGAATGGACGATAAATTAACATCGATATCGCGATCACGCGCTACATTATTAAAGATCCCGTTTACCCGCGATAGCTTTTACGTCCGATTTTCGCGCTAAAGAGAAATCGAAATATCGCCGTGGAAAGGATATCTATTTCCAAATGTGATTGACGGAGCTGGGGGTTCTTGATGAGTTTTAACATACATGATGAACTCGTCACGTGTATATATTGCAGGAAATAGAATTTCCTGAATTAGATACCCGCGACCTGTGCAACGAAAAGCAATTTAGCGATTTTAAAGTCGAACTGTGCAGCATCATCTATTTCGGGAATAGAGCGTAACGGCGTGAATCGCGATTTCAGAATGAAAAAGAAAAAATGACAGGTTGATTTAACGTCAAACTGGTTAAAACGCTGATGATATTGCTCTAAGTTATTTTGAAATAACAATTACATCGATAAAATAAATGGGGCAGTTGAGAGAAACGTTGTGTTTGTTGGTTTGTCGTGCATTTTTTTTTTACTGACAAGTAAAATTGTCACTTTTATTATCACGCGTCTCAATGGGATAAAGAT